>CAKAOH010040101.1:0-51309 GCA_916701665.1 Sebastiscus tertius
TGAAAAGTGAAGCCAATGCTGAAGTGCCTTAAACCTGCATTCTCTCTAACAGCCAGCAGGGGGCGACTCCTCTGGTTGCAAAAAGAAGTCTGATTGTATAGTAGTCTATGAGAAAATGAGCCTACTTCTCACTTGATTTATTACCTCAGCAAACATTGTAAACATGAGTTTATGGTACCACGGCGTTGCCCGGTCTGGGAGTTGTTCGTGTTTTCATCTTAGAACTTTAACCCTTTCATGGTGTGTTTTCAGTTCATGAAAATTCATCTTAACATATTGGTCACCTAAAAAATTTGTTTCGGTTGCAAAATGGCCAAAATGCCGAACTCAAGGCTTCAAAACCGTAGTCGAAAAACCAATGGGAGACGTCACGGAGTTCAAACAGTGACATTTTTGAAGAAGTCAAGGTTGTTGTTAAAGTGTGTGTCACAAACCTGAAGTTGTGGTGCAGCTCAAGGTTAGGAGAAGAGGAAACGCCCTGGTTCATGGTCCCAATAACATAAGGGCTGGAGAGAGACAAAGATAAGTGAGAAAATGTGTGGGAATGCTGGTAGCTGAAATTAATTTCAAAGCATTGCTGAAAATGCAGAAATGTAAAATGACTTGCCTGAAAAAAATTTTAAGACCAAATGCAATGCAGTAGCATTTCAGTATGTTTAAGAGGATTTGAAGATGTTGTCCATTGAGTTACATTGTAAAAACAAGTGTGAAAAAAGCTAAATATTTTAAAAAGTATAAATAGTTGAAACAAGAAAAGTCATAGCACTAATGTCCTTAAAGAGCTGAATATTGAATACTGAATGGTTTCTGTAGCTGAAAGTATGCAGAAGTAGTTAAAGTAAAAAAAACGTACGAATGCCGAATCAGCATTCCCACAATTATTCACAGTCACAAATGTGGTGCTTCACTAAATGTAGATTAAAACGGCTGCATTACGTTGCCGTATTAGGCCTGTTATTTTTAAAAATTGTCTTATTCTGACATTATAAATCTTTTAGTTAAGATTTTATTGATTTTTTTTTAATACAACGCCTGTCTTTACTCACCATTTGTGGTACTTGCAGTTGAGGAAGCCGTTGAATATGTCACTGAGGGAGCCAATGTGGTGGAGGTTGTCCAGGATCACCACAGTGGGGAGCTCTGTGTCCGTGTCCTCGGAGTTACACTGCTCTGCCAGGTTGGACAGATACTGACGCAGGTCCTGGGGAAGAAATACGAAGAGGTTTTCATTTGCATGCAATATTTTTTTTAACTTAAATGGAGCAATATGATCCGAGTCCCTGCGTTTTTTTTTTAAATTTATTTATGTTAAACTCTAGTTATTTAAATGAAAGCCTTACAGCTCTGTATGCTCACTCCTGTTCAGGCTATTCTCCCTCTGGACAGACTTTACTATAATTAAAATTAAAATGTCTTTTTTTTGGTGAAGCATGTCACATTCTGGAGTTATTTAAATGCTAGTATGACTATAGGGAGAAACACATGGTCGGAGAGGCAGAGAGACCATTCTCAGTGGAGAATGAAAATGTAATGCAACCAGGTGCACATATTTGAAGATCTGTTAAAGGGATAGTTCAGGTGTTTTGAAGTGGGCTTGTATGAGGTACTTATTCATAGTCGGTGTATTAGCTACAGTAGATGACAGTCAGCACGCCACCAGTTTGGAGAAGCAGACAGGAGTTACCGCACAAGAGCAAATTAATGTACTGCTGTGGACGGGGCCAACAGCAAAACGTATTTTAGACACCTAAAAAATGCAATATCAGTTAAAGTGCACGCTATATTTAGAATATTTTCACCGGTTAACCTTGCCGTCGAGGGATCTGAAGCCGTTTTATCCATCTATGCTCTCTTTTCACCAGACTCCAATGACAAAAACTGTAGTTGCTGGACGACCGCTGCCTCGATCGGTTAGTTTGTTTGTGTTATCTTGTGGCTTTGGTGTTTTAAAAGATTAGTTTGGATTCACCAAAGTCACACTATAACACAAACAAACTAACCTATTGAGGCAGCAGTCGACCGGCAAACCCCCCCGTGTTCTGCGAGGTAAAATTACTGTTTTTGTCAAAGGAGTCTGGTGGCTTTGAAGAGAACGTAGATAACAGCTTCAGTTCCCCGTTAGAAAAGGCTGTCTGTCGGCAAGGTGAAGCAGTGTAAATATTCTAAATATAGCGTACACTTAAACTGATTTTTAACACGTTTTCTTGCCGGCTCCGTCCACTGCAGTACATTGCTTTGCTCCCGTGCTGGTACTCCTGTCTGCATCTCCAACCTGGGGGCGTACCGACCGTCATCTACTGTAGGTAATACACTGACTATGGAGAAGTACCTCATACAACCCCACTTCAAATAATCTGAACTTTCCCTTTAATATGTCCAGGTGATACACAAAATCATGTCTGGTAGACTGGTGGTGGCTTTTCACCATCAAAAGTCTCCTTCTACATGCACATGCATTGTTGAAAGGCATTCTGGGAGATGTAGGAAGTTAGTAAACTGAAACATAAGTACTGTCGCTGCCTTAGTTTGAACTCCTCTTCCTACCTTGCTGGAATTCTGGTCCACGTTGAAGCTGGCCACGTTGTGCTCGGTGACCTGCTGCCCCATCTGGGAGATGATGTACTCGGCCAGCTTGGCGGCCATGAAGGATTTGCCGGTGCCGCTGGGTCCTGAGAGGATGATGCGACGATGCTCCATCAACAGGTTGAGGTACCGCTGGATGATGGGCTTCGGAATCAGCGTGTCGAACACCAGGCTGTCTATGCTGTTCTCCCTCACACCTAGGAAGAGGAAGGAAGGAAAGGAGGGAGGGAATATGATGGATAAGTTCATATTTATTTCTCTACTTTCTAACACTTTCCTTGAGAATAACCCTGGTTTCTACATCAGCCGCAATCCTGAAATAGAAACTCCTTTGTTTCCTTGCTGCTGTACCTTTGAGGTTGACCTTGATGACGTTGTTGTCGCCCACCAGGTAGCCGCAGGGCAGCAGCTCAGGCACTTCGGAGGAGTGGGAGCGAACCACCTCGCCCATCCTGTAGCAGACGATGCTGTCTGAGCTGAGACCCAGGCTGGTCAGAGGGTCCACCCGAAACACATACTCCTGCAGGGAGGGAGCGATCAGAGGAACTATTGATCATGCTTAAACGTAGGCTGTAATTCTTGTTGTCCAACATATCTTCAAATTGACGGTGGAGCTTGATGTGTAAACATTGTAAATACATGAATATAATAGCAGTAACAGAGCCGGTCTGCAGGAGTTTTGGTTGTGGTTTCCTCCGATGCACTTGCCACACATTCAGGTGGGCAGGGATTTTTTTTAAATATTTTTGTAGGTATATAATTCTTAAGATTAACTTCAGAAGATGAAAAGGTATGCCTTCATCCACGGGTAGGATGTGGCATACAAAATCCAATTCTAGGCAATCAAGTGGAATAAAATGCCTCATAAATAAATATGGGCCTCTGTGCGGCTGGCTGGATGGATACAGCATTTGTAATGAGAGCACATGCATTACTCTATTTTTTTTTTCAATTAGCTTCATCTCAAAATCGGATTTTAAATCAAATGAATGTGCAGTAATTCCAATTAAACCCATTTTTACAACAGGAACCTAAATGGAATGAAACCATCATTAAAGAGGACCTATTATGTTTATTTTCTGGTTCATACTTGTATTTGGGGTTTCTACTAGAACATGTTTACATGCTGTAATGTTCAAAAAACACTTTATTTTTCTCATACCGGCTCTAATGCAGCACCTCTTTTCACTTTCTGTCTGAAACGTTCTGTTTTAGTTCCTCCTGAAAAGCCCGGTCTGCTCTGATTGGTCAGCTGACCCACTCTGTTGTGATTGGTCAACCGAACCAAACTCTTCAGACTCCGCTCCAGCTCCGCTCTAACTAGCTTTGTTTGAGGGCGTGCCAAACTAGCCATAAGGCAGGTTATTATGCAAATGTGTTACTTGGTGACATCACCACATTACGGAAGAAAAAGGCGGGACTTCGGTTATTGTCCTTCCTTCTTCAGTCAGCTTGGTTGAGTTTGGTCAACTGAACCAAACTCTTAAGACTCCGCTCTAACTAGCTTTGTTTGAGGGCATGCCAAACTAGCAGCGAAGCAAAATGTGTTACTTGATGACATCACCACGTTACGGAAGAAAAGGCGGGACTTCAATCGAGGCATTTCAGGCTGTTCAGGAGCAGCATTTCAGTGGGGGAGAGTTACTCCCTTTGGCGTGGACTTTGGGCTTTGTAACTTTGCAGACCTTTTACATGCACATACAACTATATAACACACTAAAGGAAGGGGACAAAAGCATAATAGGTCCTCTTTAATGTTATTATGTGTGTGCTATTCCTGTTCCTATGACAAGTGTCATGTGCCTAAATGCTGTGTTTACCTTGAAGAGGCGCCGGATGACCCCATCCAGGACGTCCCACTTGGTTTTCCCACTCACACCTATAGACCCGATCAGGTACGCGTGGCTTTGTTTACCCTGAAGAGTTGTCGAACGGATCAAAACATCAAGAGTCAGAAACAAATTTGCACTTAAGTGGTTTTTAGCAAGAAGAAATAGAAATGACGTCAACTCTTCATCCACTAACCTTGGTGGTATACTGCCCACTGCTGATGGTAACCACTATTCGCACACTCCGGCCCTCTTTGCGTAGGTTGCCCTCGTAGCCGTCATCTAGCAGAATATCTGAAAACAGACCACTTTCTGTCAGAGCCGTGATTCATTAGAAAACAAACTTTCACTCTGCCCCGCTGGCAAATTAGAGCTGGAAACGGACAAACAGACTCCAAAGTAAAAGATAGCTAATGGGTTTTCTTTCATGTGATAATTACTTTTGCATTTAATCAATGTTTTCATACAGAGAGTTTTCTAGCGAGTGCACAGAATGATAATGTAAGAACGACTGTGTCAGGAAATTAAATAGAGTACAATCTAGGGGGAGGGACACAAAGAATTCAATCATTCAAAATTAGGTTTATTTGAGGTTTTTGTTGAGTTGAACATATCGTCGGTAAGAGTCTGTTTTGGCTTTCCATGTCTGCACATGGAAGGGCAAGGAGGTGTGCTCTCCTTGCCTTATGCTTTCACGTGTGGATCCACGTCGGCACGCAGATGTGCAGGGAGTTCCCAGAACAGAACCATACCGCCAAATATATACATATATATACTACTGCAAATGGAAATAAAGTTTTTCTTTGACTAAAGTGGTCCTGACTGAAACCACTCTCTCTTCATTCCCATTTTCCCAGACTCCATTTTCGGAGAGGGAAGGAGGTACTTTGTATTCGGCTGGCTTCCCTTAGCTGAGGGCTCTGTGTTGGGGCGATAACGGCCCGTTGGCCCACTCGTCTTCCCACGCGTCACTGCGCTCGGCTCATCCCTCCATCAATTAATGAGGGCCCGAGTCCTCGGAGAGCGCCCGCGCCTTCTATGTTAATTACAGGACAAGTGAGAGGGACAGAACTCTTTCACTTCTCCAACGGAGCCGGCCTGGAGAGATTTTCAGCGTGTGTGTGTGTGTGTGTAACGGGCTCCTGCTGCGTTGCCAGCCCTCGCAGCAGAGAGAGCAGCTATTTCATCATTTCATGCGGCTACTCCGAATCATTTCTCTCCGCAAACACAATTCTCTCACATTTACGGAGGCAAGTGTGGAGAGAGCTAATCCAACTTGATGCCACAGAGTAAAAAAAAAATAAAAAATCTGCCCTGAGAGCTGCTGCAGACCGTTAAAGTGTGTCCTACAGCTTAACTAGACAAAAGAACATGGCGCTGACAACGCCAAAACTTGGGGGTTTCATTCTGATTAGCTGAATACACCTGCCAACAGTTTAGAAATAATAAAAAAGAACTTGTCCTTCTAAAGACTAAAAAACATTTCTGTTCTCTGTTGAGTACTCAGTCCTGATTGGCAGCTGAAAGCATTTGAAGATGTATTATTTTTACGGCTGTCAGAGTTTACGTAATAACAATGCCATTCATTTCTTTAACGCATTAACACACTTGATCTTTTAAAGTTGTAGCGGGTTTTAAAGCTGGAGTGAATATACTGGTATCATATGAAACTAGAAAAACCAAAGGAATCCATCGGTACCAATCATGTCATACCAGCTTATAGTGAAGGAGGCTAAATAACACTCCAAACTTGCGCTATATTTGGCGAGGAAAGGTCATATCAAAGGGGTCCCTTGACCTCTGACCTCAAGATATGTGAATGAAAATGGGTTTTATGGGTACCCACGAGTCTCCCCTTTACAGACATGCCCACTTTATGATAATCACATGCAGTTTGGGGCAAGTCAAAGTCAAGTCAGCACACTGACACACTGACAGCTGTTGTTGCCTGTTGGGCTGCAGTTTGCCATGTTATGATTGGAGCAGATTGTTTTATGCTAAATGCAGTACCTGTGAGGGTTTCTGGACAACATCCGTCATTGTTTTGTGTTGTTAATTGATTTCCAGTAATAAATATATACATACATTTACATAAAGCAGCATATTTGTCCACTCCCATGTTGATAAGAGTATTAAACACGTGATAAATCTCCTTTTAAGGTACATTTTGAACAGATAAAAAATGTGCGATTAATCAAGATTAACTATGGACAATCATGCAATTAATCGCGATTAAATACTTTAATATATTGACAGCTCTAATTATTGTTTTGTCCATTTCACTCACTTCCACCATTCTCACACTTACTGCTCTCAACTCTCAAGAAACACCTGCAGGCTGCTGACGCTGATTTAGACACAAACACTTCACGGAACGCCAGACCTGACGCTGAACTGACCTGACATGATGGTGTCCGTGATGTTGAGGTTGTTGAGCGACAGCCCCAGGGACTGACGCGAGGAGGACGAGGACGTGCTGGAGGTCTCGGAGGGCGGCCGGGCCGTCTTGAGGGGCGTGGCTGTCGGCGTGGCGTTGCCGCTGGACTTGAGGCGATCGTTCTCTGCTTTCAGCGTCTCGATCTCATTCTGTTCGTTGAGAAAAGAATGAAAATTAGAAAAAAGAAAACTGCATTCAAAGACTAGTTGTTCTGCATTCAGGCCGGCCACCGTTGTTATTCTGAATCAGTATTATTGGAATCATGGGCTGTAAGCAGCGTTCTGATCTTCAAGGCTCTCTTTGTACTGAAGGTTACGTCTCAGATAAGGAGCCTTACATGATCCCCAGATCTGAGAGGAGACTATAGGCTTCTACAGAGAGAGGCAAATCCACATCCACAAAGACCCACTTAACAGTGGAAACATCCATGGTGATATTCTTTGAACGTGCGCTCCCTTTTAAGAATATGAAATGAAGATTATTCTGTGAACTGATGGGGTGGCGTCTCATTGCGATACATCAATGGGAATGATATAAATACGTCAAATGTGTGTATCTGCAGGGGAGAAAACTTCACGTTGTATCTTTTTATTCAACTTCATGGAGCAATTAAACTATTTTATTCCACGTCTCCGAAGCGTGTTCACCTTGACAGCTTTCTTTAAATGACATTTATTAAATGCCAGTTTTGGACAGCATGCTGGCTCAGTGTGATAGCTGGAACGGCATACTGTATGTTCTCCTAGTTTTAGATTTCCTTGTGTTTCTCTTCCAAAAAATGTTCAGACTTTCAATCTTAAAGTGGCAGTAGGCAGAATATTTTTGGCATCATGAGGCAAGAATATCACGATAATCTTTCAGCATGTTGTAATTCAAGTGTTCTGAGAGACTTCTGCTTCTCCTCATGGCTCTGTTTTCAGACTTTGACCAATCACAGGTCATTTCAGAGAGAGAGCGTTCCTATTGGCTGTTCATTCAATGGAGGCAGCTGTCAATCACTCGCGAACTCCGATCAAACGGTCAAACTAGGCAGCGCTGATCAAATATAAATTAATATTCTGTTACTGTAATGCCTATTTCTCACGTAAAATGTTTTCAGAAACATCTTGTAGTGCACTGTTTAGCTGTAAAATGAGAAAGTTTGCTTTGCGGTGCTTGGTGTTTCCTCAACTGATCTCAACATCGGGTCACAAACTTTCTCATTTTACAGCTAAACAGTACACTACAAGATGTTTCTGAAAACATTTTACATGAGAAATAGGCATTAAAGTAACAGAATATTAATTCCTATTTGATCAGCGCTGCCTAGTTTGACCATTTGATCGGAGTTTACAAGTGATTGACAGCTGCTCAGAGACGGAACTTGGCTCTGATTGGTTGTTTTCCTCCGGTCTGTGAAATCTTGCAGATGCCGTTAGGAGCACCGGAGGACACTGGAGGCACATGATTATTTTCAGATTACCTGTCTCATACCTGTCTTTTTTTAATCCTATTTGCTCCAATTCTACGTACTCCAGCGTTAAAGGAATAGTTCTGTGGAGAATAAAGCAATATCAAGAACTACAATTTAAAAGCTAAACTGAACGAGTGCATAGATCTAGTATGAGACGCTCTGTGTTAGTGTGTGTGTGTGTGTGTGTTTGTTTGTTTGTTGCCGTCAGCCCTCCTGCAGCCCTCCTCTCTAGAGCCCTGTCAGCCATCCGCTACCCCACTGAAGGCAGTATTAACTTCCTAACTGCTAGTAGCTGTCATGCTCCAGTGCCTTCAGGGAGAAACACACCACCTTAGCCCAAATAAATTGGACAGACGGAGTGAAGTTTTACCTTCGCAGAAAAAAGTAAACTGTACAACCAAAGGTATTTTTCTCTCCATGAGATGCCTCTATCTTGGTTCAGGGAGGCGACAGAGATCACAGCGGGTCACATTTAGATTTGCACATGTATAACTAAATAATAACACACAAACTGGATCATTTCAAAAGCCTGTATATAAAACTATTTTCAACTTAATAGCTGTTTAAACTCGGTATTTGGGCACAGTTGCAGATGATCTAAACATTTCCAATAGCTCCAGAGCGCTGTTAAGTCCAAAAGTAAAAATTTATTGAAAAAAGATAGACGTAATCATTTCCAAAATTCGTTTTTATCTAAGAAAATATTCTGTTTCAAGCCATATTTGTTGGCGTTCAGCCTTTCAAAAACAACACTTTCAGAGCGTTGTAAAGTCCAAAGAGTCCAAATTTATATATATTTGTAATCATTTCCAAAATTCACATGTTTTTATCAAACGAGAAATTCGACTTCAGTCCATATTTGTTGGCATTTAGCCTTTCAAAAACAACATTTTCACTGCGGTCAAAAAAATGTGTTGGCTCTCCAGCTTGCCGCACACAAAGGGAGGCACACACCTGAATTAACGGAGCAGTCTCAAGCAGAAATTAACAGCAACATTAATCAAATTGATTAATTATTATTCAATATTATTATTACTTATCAGCTTTTTCTTAGATATAAGTAGTAGAGGCTCAAGGAAAATAGGTTGGGAGCCACTGTTTTAAAGAAAACTTGTGGTTTATTATGGCCTAAGAATTTGTCAAAAGACAGGTATAAACATGACTGGTGTTACGGCAGAATCGTTCATGTTTGGCAAACAGAACTAAAGCCACTTTGACATTTTAGATTCGAGATCTTCATCACCGTGATCTCCTGATAGAAGGGCAATTCTGCGCTCTGTTCTCAAACATAAATAGATGCCCACGGGGCAGCCAGCGCAAGCTTGACCTGCGTTTTAGCCGAGGCAGTAATCTCACCTGCATGCGGTTCATGGCCTCTCGGATCTGGTCCAGGTGGTGGGCGGAGCTGAGCGCCTCCAGGCGGATGTCTGTCAACTTGAGCTCCTTCTCCCTCAGCTCGTTCTTCAGCAGGAGGATGGTCTCCGCCTCGGCTTCGGTGCATTCGCAGAGCCTGCAACCGGGATTACACAGAGGGAGGAGGAAGTGGGTGGGGGGGGGTCACCTCGAGGGTTATATACCAAACACACACACAATCTAGAGAGAGAAAATACACACTTAAAGGAAATAAGAGAGCTGGAATTCAGAGGGAAGCTGGAGTCAGTGGTGGAAACCGCACAACATGGAGGTGAATGGGGAACTGGGACATTTGGGACAGCGAATCCACCCCCATTTACAATACTCCCCATCGAGGTCTGAATCAAATGTTTATCTGCCATTTTTGCACTGAATGAAGGAATAACCTTTTAGATCTGATGTCATTTCAATATATTTTACACAAAAAACATTATGTGCATGGTAAATTGCAGTGTTGAAATCATACCGTAACTTCTGGGAGAGCCCTATTTTTCGGGGTTGGGAGAATACTGTACACACTACTGTACTGTACTTTGCTATTTTCATCTATTGTGGTTTGCATAAAAACACACAATTCAAATTATGATTATTTAAAAGCAGGGATGACGATGTTCTCCAGTCTACACTATTTGTTATATTGGTTGAAATGGTCTTTACACCCCGACAGCGGTCCATTACTGATGAGCTCTGAAAACGGACCGGTAAAGAGCCGTCATCTGTAGCTGCTGTAATCCTGTAAAAACGTCTACCAATCACTGCCTCGAGGTCCGCTTGGAAAGAACCAATCAGATGCCTCCCTGCCTCCCTGCTCGTACTCTACCCTTGGCGTGCACCAGCCTGAACTCAAAGCGAGTCGCCGCCGCACATTTCCTGGAGAATGGAAGAGTAAACTCAGCCCTGCAGTAGCACTGCCGCGGTTACTTGTCATGAGGTAGCGTTGTTGAGTTGAGGTCCTCTCTCCGCTCTGTGTCTGTGAAGTAGTTACGATGCAGTAGTAGCCATAGGTCTGGTCCCACACAAACTGAAACATGATCGCCGTGCGTAAGCGTCGTGCATGCGTAACCGTCGTAAAGCATCCATACAGAGGATTCGATAGTCACGGAGGTCTGCGATGCTAAGGTGGCGGATGGCCTGATGATTTCACCCTCTGCTGCCAACAATTTACCCGCATTTGACGGGCGGCGGGTGTTAATTTCAGACGCTGCTCCCCTTACAGAATATACAGATGGTGCTGTGGTAGTAATCCCATCGTCATGATTCAGTTATTTTCACAATAAACAGCCAGAGATCCGACACAATAACTAGAGTTCGATGCAAAGTCAAAAATCAACAAGAATCCGTCACACTCATCTCAAATCATCTCACCAGCTGCCACACTGCACGGCACATGTGCACACTCGCAGCACCTGCATGCTTGTTGGCAAAATGTCGCCACATGTTGTCCCTTCTGTAGTGACATAGAGCCGATTCGTTCTGGTGTGTGAACTCATCCTTTTCAACCTTTATTCAGCCTACTGCTACTTCTCGTGACGCTTCAGAGGTTCAGTTTGCAAACCAGAGAGAGATCATCACCTCCGACATGCCGAGATGTGAGAGAAAGTCACACCAACAAACACCACTGCACACACACACACACACACACTCCCTGGGAGCATGCCTATTACCGAGATCTGTGCTTGTAGACCACGTGACCGTTTTGCCTTTTCTTTGGCGTCCAAATGGGGGAGGACTTGTTATCGCAAACGAAATAGCTACAGCAGGTTAAAGAAAAGGACGAACAGAGAGGTCGGAAAAGAAAGGCGAGACATTTGTGAAAACAAAACAAAAAAATAATAACAATTTGATTTTTGTGCAGCGATATATGCAAGTGTGTACGAGGGGAGAGAATTACCTGTGTATATATGTATATATATATGTATGAGAGTGGATGCATGTGTGAAAACTCACTCTGTGGTGGAGGGCGAAGAATGCAGCGTGGCGATACTGCCTTGCCTGTTGTCGTGCTGCAGCTTGGGCGAGGACGGCAGCGAGTCGGTCATCTCCTCCATCTCGTCGTGGGACGACTGGGATTTGGTTTTCTTCTTGCTGAACGCCTGCTTAAAGGAGCTGCGCAACTGCAAGACAAACGACAAACAAAGATACAGAGGCGGAGATGGTCAATATCGCCGCACGCCGCCGACCTCTAAAATCACATCAAGAGATGAGTTCTCTGGTGACATCACATCCTGCCAGATCAGGAAGTCACTGTGTTGTTTCCAAGCAATGGTCACTGGTCTGGTTTAGAGGTAAAGAGGGAGGCAAAAAGCGAGGTCGTAAGTAGAGATGGAAATGACAGAAAGGGGAGGACGGGGGATCAGGCTTTGTAATGACCCTAAAGATTATGGCTGAACAGGCAATCAAAATGAAAATGGGAGGAGGAAAAGGGAAGGGTTGCCGTATCCATGCCAACGTTTCCAGAAAAGGGAAAGAAGAGGTTGCTCTGACGGGGGGGGGGAGGAAAGAACAGGAAGGGGAGGATGGGGAACAACCACAGCACACATACAGAAGACACTCATGGAGCCACTGACCTGAGCCGGGATGGAATCAGCCACCTGAAGACGCAGAACACACCCAACGTTAAGCCACGCAGACACACACTCCTGCTCGCTGTCAATGTGTCTGATTTACTGAGCACTGATGATGATGATGAAGATTCTATGATACACCCTATACATACACTGACACCCTATGAAAGGGAACATGGGTGTCCACAACCAGGCAGAGATACAGTATGCTCCCATGGTAAGAAAACAAGTGTTTTTTATATGGTTTATTTAGTGCATTTTGTGTTTACAGTATATTATGTGGCACCAAACAGGCATATATGGTTATGAGCATGTAGTACATGACGTTGCATGACATCAACAGGTCCCTGATCATGTTAAACAGAACATATCAGGTCATTAAATATGCATTATCAGTGGTTATAAGCTAGGGATGCTAATTTTGAAACATTTTCTTAACCGAAACCGACCCTCGTTAACCGATTATTAACCGTTAACCGACTAGATGTGTGCCTCACATGCAGCGGTGCACCAGCTGCAGGAGCACAACAGATATTCGTTGACGGGAGTCTCCAGTCCACCGTCCGGGAGCGTTAACTTAGCAGCTACGATGCTGCGTGTAGTGTCGCGGACATGCAGCCACTTTCCCAGTAAAATTCTCCACCGCACATTTAGTTGAGTTTAGCAGGTTGTCAGCTGTGTGTCTGCCCAGCGTAACTTTAGCGAGTTTCCAACAAACAGTGTGTGTGTTTGTGCTACGTTAGCAGCTCTAGCATTGCCGGAGGCTTCGATTTTAGCATACTCTTGCTGGTTTCTCAGCATTACCGACCCTACCTTGAAGGCTACTTTAGCAGGAACAGATGCTTGCCAGCACAAAGTCCCCGCCTCACTGAAGGGCACTCTACCTCCATTCATTACGCCGCCCTTCTTGTTAGCATGATCTGCTGCTTTCCTGCTCGCTCTTCACTCACTTCACCTCAGTTCACCTCTATCCGTGTCCCCACCCATGCGTGCACCGAGGCGGGATTTATGCAAATGAATAATTAATTGCTGCTTAAATAAGGCATTGATTTGTATTCATGAGCCGGACTTGAATTTTTTTTTGGGGGGGGGGTGTTCTCATTTAACATAGCAGGCCAGGGTGTCACTCTCAGTGGGCTGCATTTCATTTCAAGGGCAGGCGTTTTGCATTGCAGCAGAGAGCGAACGCTGGTGCTGGTGCTGGCTCTCTGCGCTCTTTGGCTGAGACGGAACTTCTAATATGTCATCTGTGTGACTCAGGGGGGGCTGCAAGCAAATAACAGCTCTCCAGCCAGGGACACTGAGCTGCTATTGTACAGCGGAGCAAAGAACAGAAACACCAGAGAGAGGGACAGAGGGAGAGGAGAAAGCTTAATGCTTGTGTATGCGCATTTTTAGATAATATGGCTTTTTTTTGCGTTGATTTGTGGGACATAATCACGCTATAGTGCAACCCCACATCTTGGACACTTTAGCAAACTGTTTTCCCCAAAAAGTGCAGGATTTTGAGTCTTTCTAGACGTTGAAACTTTACCGAGCCCAGTTGAGTAACTGAGGGATTAAGAGCCCTTCTCAAAAGCACTGTGGGAAGTGTCTCTTCTGCCCAGACTTTCCTACTCGACTCACAGATTCAACCGGCATTTCTCTGACCTCTCCGGGCAACCTATCGACCTGGTTTCAAGCTGAGCTTCAGTATCCATGACGATAGTGGCCACTTTGCCTCTTTTCGCCACCTAATTTGCATGCCGCTGTATATGAAATTCAAAATGCGTCTCCAACAATAATTGCAGGGCGGTTGACTCCTCTGCTCGACCCCTCTCACCGCTGGATGGTACCTGACACTATCTCAGCATTGTAACCTAGCAACGGGGACACGATGGCATACTGGGAATGATGACAAGCAAGAGGTGAATGACTTATGTTCCGCCTCGAAAGCTGAAAAGTGTCCAAACACAAAAACCCTTTTGGATGGCGAAGGTAAGTGGTGACTTGATCACAAGCAGTGACTGAGCATATTATTCACAAGCTGACTCACTTGCACAGCTGCGCAAACCCACTTAAACACCAGTTTCACAAGGGATTAATGGAAATACAATCCATAGCAATAAATTAATGTAAATCCTTTTTAGTATATCTTATATATTTCATAAAATATGTATTGCCTTTTAGGGAATAAATGATCGTACTACTTTTGATGTGGAGTTTGGAGTCGCGACCACACTCCGTCATCCTGAGCTCGAGCTATATTCATAATATTCAACGTATTCTACCTTTTCATTTTTCGAAGCTCTTTCAGTGGGTGCAACAGTAGCACGCTTTATAAGCTTTATTTCCTGCCTTCATTTATGTAAAGAAGACATTTAATCTTTTAATGCAAGCATATAGAGTATATTTGAACTAGATTAACTGCCACTGAATAATTCATACAGTATGTTTGAGTCTTTCAACACCCAATCCACCTCCTAAACAATGACTAGAGAACTAAATCTAAAAACATACATCTTCTGATGTCTGCTGCAACAGATCGGACAGTTTGAGATGAAGATGCATGTGTTGCAAAGTAGCAGAGTGAGATTGTTGGGGAGTTATTTGCAAACTTATATTTCATATTTTCTGGCATTTTGTGCAGAAGAGCAGTTGAGCAAGGTCATGTCTGAGGATTACCACACAATGATTTCTTTAGTTTCTTCCACCTACCCAGCTCTTCTTCTTCTTCTTCTTGTCTTCGGCGTCCTTGCCCAGGCTGCCCATGCTGGAGTGACTGGCTGCGCTGTTGATGCTGGACATGCTTTCTGACGAGTGCTGCCGTCTGATCCGCAGGTCTGGAAATGACAGACAAAATCTTCCTTAGTGCGCTGAAAAGACTGGAAAGGCTGCAGTTTGCCATGTTATGATGTGAGCATATTGTTTTATACTAAATGCAGTACCTGTGAGGGTTTCTGGACAATATCTGTCATTGTTTTATGTTGTTAATTGATTTCCAGTAATAAATATATACATACATTTGCATAAAGCAGCATATTTGTCCACTCCCATGTTGATAAGAGTATTAAATACCTGACAAATCTCCCTTTAAGGCACATTTTGAACAGATACAAAATGTGCGATTAAACACGATTAACTATGGACAACCATGCGATTAATAGCAATTGAATATTTTAATCGATTGACAGTCCTAGTTTTTATATTAATACTCTTTATAACTTTAATGTTCAGCTATGTTGGGGTCACTTTGGCTTGAATAAGCAGCTACGAGGAGGTTGGATACTTGAAAAGGTCATTTCAATAAATTGATTACACATCTGACTCAGGTTGTTTCTGTGACTAATCAAGGCTTTCCAAAACAGACCTATGCAGCACAAACACTTCATTTATTAGAGGTTCGATTCCCCCCTGGGGCCAATCAGGCTAAACATGCATGAAACACTCAAAATATCACGATTTAATGGTCCAACATCCTGGTTTCCTTCATTACCTTTGTGGAGGTGGTCAGGGCCGTTGAGCGCCACCTGGATGGCGGTCTGCGCGTCAGTGTTCTGGGTTTTCAGCGTCTCTATCGTCTCCCTCAACTCGACCAACTCAGACTCCTGGAGAGAGAGAGAGAGACAGCTGTTAAAACAAAGGATGCCGCACCAAAAAAAAAACGGCTTTTCGCTTGACCGAATGTGCGGAGCTTAGTCACCGGACATAAACTCCTAAATTTGGCGTTGTCGTCAGGATATTTTGAAGAAGATAAAGAGTCTCCCAGTGGATTTGCCCCAACCCTGGCACCACCTGCTGCTGCTTAGAATAAAAAAAGCTCTACTCTGTTGAACCAACACGATCAGATAGAAAGAGTCTCCTATTCTGCCATGCCTGAAACCCCACTGAGGGCTGCAGATAGGGTTTCCGCTTTAATTAAAAGTTGGGACGGCCTTGTTTAACAAAGACATCCCACCAGATCCCAGTTTGCTTTAATTTATAGAGGATTAAAAAGCTGCCAGGGCTCGTCAGCACTCTGTGTGTGTGTGTGAACAGAGGGACGTATTCATAATTTGTGGTAGGGATATATCTTTGAGCATATTGCTGCTGCTGTGAGATCAGTGTTTCAGAGCAATTCGAGCTCTTCTGAAACCTCCTGTCGGTCAAAATGTCGACTCGTATGAAAACGGAGAAAAAATAGAACCAGGAGCAGATAAATGCTGGAGGATTTCTGGTGAATACACTGGTTTCAAATGGTTTTTTGGGCCTTAGGTTCATGGAATATGCTGAATTCTTGCATGCCTGTGCAAAAACTGGGCACCTTTACCTCCCTGTAGATTTGCACTTTGAGCAAGTCAAACACCTTTGGTTAAGGTTAGGAGTGAAGTTAGAGAAAAATTCAGGCAAACTTCAATAAGAAAATCCTTTGGTGAAAAAAGAAAATGTCACTAGAAACCTTTCACATGGGTCAGGAACTGAACCTTTAAGATGAAAAAATCCTTTAATGCGCAACCGCAGACCTCTAAATCCGTACGTTCCGCTGCGCTACTTCAATGTCGAACCGATGCCTGTTTCTAATCGTTCCTCCTCCCTGTAATCCCGTCGAGTTATGGAGTTCACATGCAGCATATTTCAAACTCAGGACTGAGCTCTTGTACCTTTTGTTCAGCGGTCATGGTGAGGCTCTGCAGGCGGCAGGTCATGTTGCTCAGGCTCTTCTCGAAGGCCGCGACCAGGTGAGCCTGCAGACACACAGAGACACAAATGTAGTATTCAGCAGCTATACCTGTAGGGTAACATGCGTTTTAGTTACTGTAAGATTTATTTTTCCATCAGGCAAATGATACAAACTATATTTAAAGGTGCAGTGTGTAGGATCTGGCGCCATCTAGTGGTGAGGCTGCAGACTGTAACCAACTGAAATTTCTCCTCTGTGCCAAGCATACTATCACGGAAATTTAAAAATGCAAATGGACCTATCTAGAGTGTTTGGTTTGTCCGTTCTGGGCTAGAAACATGGCGACTGGCTCCGTGAAGATGACCCGCTCCCTATGTAGATATAAACAGTCTCCATAGATCCATTGACTGTATCTAGCAAGCCACATGTCGCTAATGTGGTGTGAACCCAAAATAAACAGATTATTCTGTGATTTAATTGCAATAAACAGATCAAAAGGATGCCGAAATAACTACATAATTGTCTGAATTCATGCTTCGTCAGGTCCGTCCGCAAGACGACAAGCAAACAACTTTTAAAATGCTTGTTTTCTGAATGGAGTTTGGATCAATCAGCTCCGAAGCTGCTCCATCAACACTCAACATAAAGTCATGTAGGCATAAATATGGCAGCAACGTTGTTGTTTCTACCATAGACAGTCTGTGGTTTATACACATACATTTATACACAGAGTTTGGTACAGTCTCTGTACAGATATGATGATTTGTGATTCAACAACATCAGAACGTCAGTGACGACAGGAGAAGAATCTCAACGTTGATAGGCTTTCGCGACACAGCGTCACACAAATTTCTCGCTCGAGTTGAAATACTTAAATTCCTGCGAATATGCGAGCATGTTCGCGTTGCGTCATTCGCGTCGCGACGTCGCGAATTTGCGTCTATTCGCCTCTTTGCATTGACTTTATATGTAATCGCACCGCACGAATAGTTTGCTTCGCTCTTGGTGTGAACACACCATAAGGTAACGAAAACACAACGACTCTTATTTTCTTATTAATATTATATTCCATTTCTGCCTCCTAAATGTTACACACTGTTCCTTTAAAATGGCAGAACATTTAAATGTAAAATACGTCTCATTATGTTATATTCTCGTAAGACTAGACCACACTGTCGACCATCATACCAAATGTGAAGTTCCTAAGTTAAATAGTTTCCGAGTTCTGCTCTGGAAACGAAAGTGTGACATACGAATGGACGTAAGGACGGACGTAATTACGGACGGACGGACATGACTACGTTGTCGCGGCGGTATAAAAATGACAACTAATAAACTCAAAACTGACCCAAAGATGAATTTGGAGTCCGAGCCAGAGTAAAATAAGCTCAGTCAAAATGTACACTGCAATAAACACAAGTTAGCATCAATATTCAAATCAATCCTTTGAAGAAAAGGCCTGTACAGAGAATTAAAATGTTGGTCTGCTGGTCGAGGATGATAGCTTTCAAGTGAGTTTCCGATTGAGCCAAAGACGACTGAGGAGCAAACGAGATGTGGGACGTCTGAAGGCTCTTACTGCGCCCTCCTGAAGAGGTTCCCTGTATCCTATAAAGAACTGCTGCTGAGATAACTAGCTTTAGAAGAAACACAACAAAAACATGAAGCCCTTCACTTCTGAGTGACTCACATTTCAAGGGCAAGTTCACACAAAGCATGTTCAGAACGGCTTATTTGTTTGTTAGGAGAGTTTTATATAACGTCACAGTTGCATCTTATCGCTGTGAATTATGGATTTGAGCACGCTCCAAAGACTTCCTGGACTAATACCAGCATGAAAACAGTCTGGATATCACACAGGGGACGCAGATCAATGACCTCCCTGACCTCATCTGTCACCTGGAGATGCAGAGGCGACGCGCTGAAGGATGGCGAACGTCACGCCATCTGCTCTGCTGAACCTCGTGTATGTGATGTCTGCATGTGTATCTGGATTTGCTCGTGCATGTGTTTTTTTGAATGTATGTTTATGCCTGAATGTCTGGTGACGCCTTATGTTCGTGTCCTCGTGCAAATCTGTAAAAATCGGTGTATATATATTTATATGTGCCAGCTCATCCTCCCATCCTGAGACACCTGTCAGGCCTGCTGTGTCACAGAGAGGTGGGCAGCGAGCCCAGACAATCTCTGCTAAACACAAACACACACACACATTTGCATTATTATACATTCAAGGACTTTCATTTACTGAATTTAACAGCATTTAGTTCCCAAATGTGCAATCTAGCTCTGTCAAAATGGGAACATTTCATAATCTTATTATTCTTATGAGGACTTAAAGCGGCAGCAGGCAGAATGTTTTTGGCAAAAATCCATAATAACCTTTCAGCATATTGTAATTCAAGTCTTCTGAGAGACAACTAGACTTCTGCACCTCCTCATGGCTCTGTTTTCAGGCTTTAAAAAATCTAATTTCAGAGAGAGAGAGCGTTCCTATTGGCTGTTTATTTAACGGAGGCAGCTGTCAATCACTCGCGAACTCCAATCAAACGATCAAACTAGGCAGCGTTGATCAAATATGAATCAATATTCTGATACTGTAATGCCTATTTCTCGCCTCAAATGTTTTCAGAAACATCTTGTAGTGCATGGTTTAGCTGTAAAATGAGAAAGTTTGTGACCCGGCAGCCACGTTGAGACCTGTTGAGGAAATACCAAGCACCGCCCACCAGCCGGAGCAAAGCCAATAGGAACGCTCTCTCTCTCTGAAATGACCTGTGATTGGTCAAAGTCTCCCGTCACGGACTAGATTTTCTTAAAGCCTGAAAACCATGAGGAGGAGCAGAAGTCTCTCTCAGAACACTTGAATTACAATATGCTGAAAGGTTATTAAGCTTTAATCATATATGCTTCAGCTTGCTTACTGCTGCTTTAAGATCCTCATAAACCCAGAAACAAACACGCGGTAGCACCCTGAGCTGCCTCTTCCACTCCGTGTCCCTGGCTGAATCTACAAAGGTCTCGACCTTTTAGAAATGCCAACTGTTCCAACTCATCTCTCCAACTCCACATCTCTTTCCAACTCCACCTGTGAGCTCCGACTCGACACCCGCCTCCCCCTGTCCTCCCTGCCCACCTGTCCTCCCCAAAGGAGGCGCTGATCAGACTGCCACGTGTCCCGTGGTGGCTGAACCATCTGTCCTGCTCCTCCCGGGACACGGCCCCAGACGCGGACGCGCTTGCACCCCGAGCCCCTGTTTTTCTGACCCCGAGGTCCGGGGTAGAGGTTGACGGTGGGCCAAACCAGTGAGCTGGACGAGGAGAAGTCATCGGTGTTAGTGCTGCCAGACGCCACTGATAAAGACGCGGAGGACATCTCGAGGGAGGGGTTGTGTGTCGGTTGGAAGACGGACGACGCGCAGTCACGACTAGAGCGGTCTAAGCCAGCACCTGCTGCTGGGCTACCTTCTTTAAACACTACAGCACTAGGGGAGGGGACCAATGGGAAGGAGGGGAGGGGATGACAGAGAAAATGAGGAAGAAGAGCAGGCTGAGCAGAAAGGGAGAGGTGATAGGGTGACTCAGTGAGTAGAAAGAGGAAAAAGACTGAGAGGAGGAGGAGGAGGGGCGTCTGTGAACTCTTAAACCCGATTTAATATTAGTCCAGGCAGGAAAACGTATCCCCTTCACAGGCTGAACGGTGGTACACACAGCGTTTTATTCTTCTTAATCCCTTTGACAGGATGTTGGTTTTTACTAATTCTGCTCCAAATGCGACCAAAAACAAACACGCAGTTAATTAAAACGACGTCCACGGGGGTGTTCTTAATCCGAGTCAGAGACACCCCCCGTAATATTTTATTTAAGATCCAAATTCAATTTCCTGCACAAAAACAAACCCAGAAAATGATCATTATTATTATAATTATGTATGCAGCCGCAGCAAATGAGAGGAGATCAACATCAGATGACCTCAATCACTGGAAGATCTCCTCCGTGGCTCTCTGATGAAAAGACAGGAGATGAAATGAATACGCATTCAGACATTAGAAGTTAACATTAGGGCTGCATGATTCTGAAAACAAAAATCTAATTTGTGATTATTTTGACTGATATTGCATTAGTGATTTGATTTGGGATATGAGAGGGAATAATATTTTTTATTATACATTTTTGATGTGTAGGCCAGGACATGCATCATCACAATATTTAATTTAGAATGGTATTTTGACACATGTTTCACTTTTAACGAATATTGGGATTTGAACATTGCAGCATTTTCTGAAACCGCAAGATAAGGTCAAATAAGTTGAGGTCACAACCAAATTGAAATTACTTTTTAGCATACACACCATAACAGAAATTAGTTTTGTATAACATCACATTAAAGGCCTTTACACACCGGGGGCGTGACAAATAAACAACATGAAACACTCGCCTGCGATTATTATACGTCTAGGGCTTTTATTGTGGAAGGTAAAAACGGAAGGAGTGGATCTGGTCTGAGCTGCCTTTGTCAAAAGGTTGAAAGGAGTAATAAAGTTTGCCGCCTTGGTTCGGACTACAGAGCCTCTGTGTTGTTGTTCTTGTTACATAAATATAGGCGCAACTCAACCATGGATGTATTAAGAGAACTGGATACAGCGCTGGAGGCGGGGAAACGTTTCCTTTAACCCCGCCTCCCAGGCCTCTGTCCAGCCTTGGTCTGGGGCTCAAACAACTCTGGATTCGGCTATTAGCGCATTTTACAACTTTTAGGAACTAAGGATTTAAATGAGGATTATTCAAGTGTTCATTCTGGGGAGTTGATTCACCTAAAACAGAATTATCCGCTGATTTACAGATGTGTCTTTCCCGATGTAAGTCGGTTTGGTCACTATGTAAAATTAGTTTCAAAGCCTGCATGGCGCTCTTCCTCGGGGCTTAAACTCAACCCATTCCACACAACGTGATCGGTTGATACCTTTACTCGTTGTACAAAAGCTCAGACAAAAATGATCCTTGTTCCGAAAATGTGTCGCTTTTTCGACGCAAAACATTTGCGTTCTGTGTGGAAGTATTCATGACAAAAACAACTGTTTGAAAAAATATATTAACGTGGGAGCAAGATGTCCTCAAAATACTGTTTGAAAGTGACTTTAAAAACAAGTTTGTTCTTCCTGAGAAGGCGACTTTTTGTGGTCAGAATATGCAACACCTGCCAACGTGTAGGTTTCCTGTACAAATGAACGTATTCCTATATCTGTTCAGGAACATTAATGACTAAACGACGTCTCTCACGGGTCTCGCACACAACACTTGAGAGTGTCAGGTTTGTGAGCCGTGGGTGGACAGCATGTCAGAGGCTGCCGAGGCTGATACGTATCCGTGGGGTCACACTCCCCACTGGGAGGATAAGACGAGCTTATAGCACCAGCACCGGCAAACCGCCACGCTGTCATGTGGATACAGTGTGATGCAGCTCCAGTACAACATGTTGTTTTCCTTCTTTAAATCCCCGAGCCGGTAACATGAGAGTGGGAGCTGTAAAGCACATGTGGGTGTTTTGCATATGGCTTGGCACAGGAGACGGGTAGCCTTTTTCAGCTGCTGTTTTGATGCTCAGTGACCTTGTTAATGGCCAGTGAAAACCAAACAACACATATGGCAAACACTACAGTCTTTTACTCACAATTTATATCTTTTTTTAAATGTTTTTGCTTCTCAAAGCTACGGTAACATATGTTATAAAATGTATGGAGCAAATTATTTGGCCCTTGCGAATGTAAACCGTTGTTCTCGCCCGGCTATACTTGATTAGTTCTTCAATGTTTTTACTGCTTCGTATCGTTGCAGCGTCTCTTTCTCGCTTGTTACAGGATGATGACAATCCTGCCAGTGGGGTTTTGAAACCAGCTAGTATGAAATGCCGTATATAATTATGTTTTTACTGTACTATAACCTGTTGTCATTTACAGACTTGACACCAGTGACAGTGGCTTATCTCTTCTTTGATTCAAGTACTGTATCTACTACATTGATGTATGGCTTTATATTCCTACAATCCAACTACATCGATAGGTACTCGGCAAGTTGTCCTTCACAGGAGACGTTTATTTATATAAATTTGAAACGCAAAAATCCATTGTATCGATATTAAGGATTTGCACCTTGTATTTAAGGACGACAAACGTTATATGAAAGTGTTTTTTAGCACTTTTATTAGTAAAGAGTTGTTAAACGTTACTCCGGTTCACTCTCCAGGCACGCCCCAGCTTGCCAGCTCTGCCTTCTGCAGCGCGAGCACGCATCCATGGCGTGCATGCAGGCGAACGGCGCACTGGACTCCTCGCTCTCTCACCCGGTAGCGGCGTGGAGGGAGGCGGGCGAGCACCGGTCTTTCAGGCATTTGACGAGGGCGGCTTCACCCACATCTGCTTTCCCCGTGCGCTGTCGTTTTTTAATTCAGAGTCCTGAGGTGGTGAAAAGTCCCTAAATCTAGAGAGCCCAACACTGAGAGCCCGTCCATTCAGGCCTCCCTCCAAAGCCACTCCCCCAAAATGATCATAAAGGACGTAATCAATCAACGTGGCGATTGTTAATACTCACAGCTGAAGACTACGGTGAATTATTCCACTCAGACTATACTCCAAACGTGAAGCTCTATGTGAGATTTACCATGACCAACACAAACCAAAAGTTGTCTGACTGTCCCTACATAACTCCTCTTCTATAAAGTCATGTCTCCCTCTTCCATTTGTCAAGTTTCCCCGCCGTTTAGCCTTCAGTTTCAGCTCCGCACAACTTAGTGATCAAAGCGTCAGACCGAAGCGAAGACCCCCGTCTGCCTCCACGCTTGATCAGGCACCCGGCGTCGAGGGCGGGGCGGCTGAGCCGAGCCGAGTCAGACGCTGGAGTTTGTCGATCTATCTGCATCTGAGCACAAAGACGGCTCCGTCTGGGGGGTTGGAGGTCTTCTGTATCTCACTCTTGTTTCACCCACGCATGACGCACTCCCAAGTCTAGATTCACTTATCCTCATCTCCCCCGTTTTCTCTTTTTTCCCGCGCCCCGTCTATCTCTATTTGATTCTCTGTGCTTGGTTGGATTTGGAAAGTTCTCGCTGAAACCCCCACCGGCTGAGACAAAAAGCAAAGAGACAATCCACGATAGATACGCAAACACACACACAAGAAAACATCCCATCTAAAGACACAAAAACACACACTAACAAAAAATCAAAAAGCCTAAAAACACGCACGGTGGCTTCAAACACAGAGGAAAGGAATTAGTGGGCGTCTCAAAGATTTGTATTCCTCCCAGAGCTCCGATAGGCAACGCTCTAAAAGCTCTCTGACAGCAGGTTATCATGCAAATGAGCCGGCTGTTTTTTGACGGCGTCTTTGCAGGTAAACAAACTCACATTGGCAGACAGCTGAGACGTCAGGGTCGCCACCTTCTCCTGAGAGGCATCCAGCTCCCGGCGCAGCTTTCTGATTTGCTGTTTCAGGTGAAGAAAGCAAAAGAGGTAAAGTTAACGTTTCCCGAAGAACGTAAAAGGACATAAGGACTCCCGTGTTGATAACTTTTGATGTAAAAACTGTGCAGTTAAATGTGTGAATAAGACACTGGGGTAAAAAAGTGTGAACACAAAGTGTGGGGGGGATTACCGTGGAATTTTGGACTGTTTGGCCCTTGATTGAAAAGAGAAGAGTAACAAAAATTAACACTATGTTGCACGCCTCCATCAAACAGCATGTTAGTGATGAGGCTGCAGAGGAAAGGGGTTAGCACAGGCAGCCACAGCACGGGGTTTCTCATGGTTACACTTTGAGCAGCGAAGCACAGAGATAGAGGTAAGTAATCCTGACCTGGGTCAAGGAGCATTTTGCATATATACACCTGATATTGTTTCTTATATAATGAGTGCCAGATGTGTCAGTTTACCAAAGTGGACAACACAAGTACAAGAAAGTATGGACAATCACAAGAAAGGATTTCTTTCACATTTCCAAATAACTTTTTTTTTTTTTAGATATAATCCATATGACAAAAGACATTGACAGTTTTGACATTTTAGATTTAGATTTTTTAACTTTAAAAATGCCAATCAATTCCTTTTTATGACTTCTTTTGATTGCCGTTTCTCATCCTCAGTGCCGACAATGCTTAGCCAAGTTGCCGTTGTGCCAACATAACAACAAACAAGTAAGTGGTGATAAATTCAAGTCATGTGTAGGTCACCTGTCTCAGGATCTGAAAGTAGAAAAATATCAAAATGTGAGTCAGTTTTGAAGGAAAAAATAACCAGAATTGGGTCAATGTATGTAGTTAGGGATGCACCGATACTGATGTTGGATATCGGGCCAATACTGATCAATGGATCGGGTTTGTATGGGGCCGATGGGGCTGATCTATTCAATTCAATTCTATGTTTATATACTATATATAGGGCTGTCATAGGTTGGCTCAGTTTCAAAGCTAAGTGAGTGAAGATCCTGGCATCATATGAAACCAGAAAACCTAAGGAATCGGTACCAACCATGTCATACTAGCTTATCGTGAAGGAGGTTAAATAACGAGGTTAAATAACGCTACAAATTTGGGTAACGCTACCCTTGACCTCTGACCTCCAGATGTGTGAATGTAAATGGGTTCTCTGGGTACCCACGAGTCTCCCCTTTACAGACATGCCCACTTTATGATCATCACATGCAGTTTGGGGCAAGTCATAGTCAAGTCAGCACACTGACACACTGACAGCTGTTGTTGTCTGTTGGGCTGCAGTTTGCCATGTTATGATCTGAGCATATTGTTTTATGCTAAATGCAGTACCTGTGAGGGTTTCTGGACAATATCTGTCATTGTTTTGTGTTGTTAATTGATTTACAATAATAAATATAGACACACATTTGCATAAAGCAGCATATTTGCCCACTCCCATGTTGATAAGAGGATTAAATACTTGTCAAATCTCCCTTTAAGGTTCATTTTGAACAGAAAAACTGTGCGATTAATTTGTGATTAACTATGGACAATCATGCGATTAATTGAGACAGCCCTACTTACGAATAAAAGCATACAGCTTATTAATTAAACACTGGTATCGGATCGATACTCGGTATCAGCCGACACCCAAATCCAAGGTATCGGGACTGACAAAGTCGACTCGGTGCATCCCTAACTGTAGTCCATCACTGTCAGTCTGTACTGCGTGAGCTGTCCTCAAATGCTAAACTCCACCCATCTGGCAGGATTAAAACAAACACCGCAGAAGTATTTGCCGTTACGGTTTGATCTGAACTTGGAAGTTAAATCTCTAATGAGCAGAACAGAGACTCTAACAGACAATCAGGAAATCAAAGAAGAATCAGTGATAAACGGAACAGGATGGTTGAACAAAGCCAAAAACAAAAAAAGAGCCAAAGGGCAGGGCATGCATTACATATGTATAGTGTAAGGTTTTATAATGAGTAAATGACATATGCTATGTAGCACAGTACTGCAAAAGCAATGCAACATGGTGTTAAACTTCTTTATTGTAGAACTTGATACCATTTTATCCACCATCACGTCACTTTTTTTGTCTATCATCCATAACAGGCCAAATTTAGATGAGCAAATATCACTGTTTGTGCTTTGATTGACATAGACAGACTCTCTGATATATGGATGCAGTGCAACAGAAAGACACGCAAACGTAAAGACGTACAAATGCAGAAAATCACCTGAAGAGCAGCAAAACACCCGTGTCACTTCCCCAGAATAAAAATGTAAACTAAACAGGATAAACTCCTTTTTTTTCTTCCTCCTCCGCACTTAACCCCCGCCAAGTATCTGCAGAGCTGCTCAGCGGCCAACAGTGCAGCACTTCACAGCTTTAAGGGTGTAAATGTCTTATACTGTCTGAATGTGAAAGTGGGAAGGTGCTAAAGAGAAAGCAGACATGCAGCCAGACGGAATATTATCCATCCTTACCTCTGAGTGTGCTTTCTCCTCCGTCTGCAAGGAAGAAGCATACATAATTAACAACAAAAAAAAGATCATTGGCTCTGTGTATTGTGTTCAATCAAGCATCTTATACACGGCATGCATTTTAATGTCAATGAAGAGGAATTATGACCAACACATAGCCGAAGAGAGTAAATAAAATTAGATTAAATAACAGGAAATATCACTATCGCCATCGTTCATCCAGGCCTTTCCTCTGCAACTTGCAATTGGAAACAGGCGGAGGTGGGCGGTAATCGATTCTTCCCCCCGAAAACAAATCTGTTGCCTCACTGAACATGAAGACTGGAATGCTGCCTGTGGTATTAGAAACCCAACACTTGCCCAGAGTCTTATCTGCCAAAGTTAGCAAGCATGCAGCGATGGGAAGTTTTTTTTTTTTTGGTTCCACAGAAACAGAAGAAATACTGGAGGAGAGTGTATGATGTGAGATGCGATGCTACACTGCATCACCGGGAAGAGCTGGAAGGCTTTGATTAACTCAGCGTTGTCCCATTTAAATAATCTATATTTAAACAGTCAATGTTTAAAATTACAATCTTGCTGTCCTCTTAGCTCACTGAGTCTCAAAACAATGAGTTGAGACTTTAAAGAGCATGTATTGTGCTTGTTTTCAGGTTCATTCTTGTATTTTGGGTTTCTACTAGATCAATGTTTACATGCTTTAATGTTCAAAAAACGCTTTACTTTCCTCATACTGGCTGTGTTGTACTAACTCTTTTCACCCTTTGTCTGAAACGCTCCGTTTAGGCTCCTCATCCCCCCTTCTTAAAAGCCCAGTCTGCTCTGATTGGTCAGCTGGCCCACTCTGTTGTGATTGGTCAACTGAACCAAACCCTTCGGACTCCGCTCCAACTCCGTTCTAACTAGCTTTGTTTGAGGGCGTGCCAAACTAGCCGTTAGGCAGGTTATTATGCAAATGTGTTATTTGGTGACATCACCACGTTATGGAAGAAAAATAAGGACTTCAATCAAGGCGTTTCAGGCAGTTTCTGTGGAGGAGAGTAACTCCCTTTGGCCTGGACTTTGGGCTTTGTAACTTTGCAGATCTTTTTACATGCACAAAAAACTATGTAACACAGTAAAGGAAAGGGAAAAAAGCACAAAGGTCCTCTTTAAGGATTTCGGGGTGCTGTTGGGTACTACAACAAGGCAGTGCAGCTTTAAACCCTGCATTAACTGATTTTTTTGGCTACTTGGGGGAAGCGAAACAAGCTGTAAACAGTTGCATATGTATTTACACAGTTAGCAGACACAAAGCAACATATTTGGAGTTGTGTTTTTGGCCACCGATATTTACTTTCCTTTAAGCTCTGTTTTGGTCTCCATTTAATTTAATTTAATTAAATGCATCTTTTTAGCTGCTAAATGCTCCACTATGTTCACTGGCTAGTCAACAACTTAGCTGTTTGGTGCCAAGCAGGTAATGAACAGTTTATCAGACCTTTTTCCACTGAAAACAGCTGTCTGTAAACAACACCGATGAGAGCGGTGTGACTCAACCAAAAACCAAAACAATGAGCACAAAGAGGCTAAAAGTGAAACTGCCAAGTTGGGTTGTAATTCTTAGTGCATACGCCACTACGAAGTCATTACATTGCTGATATAAAATCAGGGATTGGAGCAGCTTTACTAGCTTTAGATATATGCCACCTGGCTGTAACTTACCGCAGAGTACAGTGAAGACGTGCTGGAGACCAGAGACAATGAAGAGCCGTGAACTGTAAGCAAATATGGAGAGAAATGAGAGACAAACTGGTTTAAAGAAACTAATACAAAATGTATATGTGACCAAATACTCTACCTTTTCTAATGAATCTGATCAGGAGCGAGTTCAGTCATTAATAATTACTCAATATTACTTGATAGCTAGTTGTGAAGAGTTATACTAGAAAAATTAAACATGATTTGGCCGTTAAAAAGCTGACCTCTATATGGATGCAATCACAGACTCTTACATCACCCACAAAAAGATCAGAGCAGAGCGAGCCAAGTCCGTCACAGTGTGAACAAACACGGCCAGAGCTCATTAAATCTGGTATTAAAGCTCTTGATGACTGACGGGACTTTACTTTACTCAATGAGCTCCTTAAATGAGTTCTAATGGCTTCTTAGTAGGAAGAGAACATTTAAAGAGTGTGTGTGTCCTTACCTTCGTCAGTGCTGTCCCTGAAGGAGCCGGAGCGGCTGATGGCCCGCGGGCGGTCCTCCAGGGAGGTCCTGCTGCCACCCAGTGGGTGACCCTCTACGTACAGCTCGAAGGAGTCCTGGGCGGGGATGCTGTTGGAGCGGCTCATGCTGCTGCTGCCTGGTGGCAGGTTGTACTGGCTGATGTTAGTGGGGCTCACTGCACGGAGGACAAAAGACAAAAACACCAAGATCAGTGTTGATTGTTACAGTTTTCAGTGATCAATCACTCGTGCAGGAAATAATAATAAACACAGCTGGATATGATCAAATCATGTTGCAGATGTGCATACAGTTCAGTGTCATACAGCTTGTTTCCAAGGCAATGTGTCCTACTGTCATATATTCCACTTCACATACAGTATTTTCATTTTAGAAACATAGAAAAATGTAAACTTGAGAGCTCTATGAAGATGGTTAAAGAGGACCCATTATGTTTTTGTGTTTTTCCCTTTCCTTTACTGTGTTATATCGTTTTTTGGGCATGTAAAAGGTCTGCAAAGTTACGAAGCCCAAAGTCCACGCCAAAGGGAGTTACTCTCCCCTGAACTGCTTGAAACGCCTTGCTTGAAGTCCCGCCTTTTTCTTCCGTAACGTGGTGATGTCACCGAGTAACACATTTTGCCTATAGCGGCTAGTTCGGCACGCCCTCAACAAAAGCTGGAGCGGAGGCCGAAGAGTTTGGCTTTGGTTGGTCAGTAAAGCGTTTTTTGAACATTAAAGTATATAAACATGTTCCAGTAGAAACCAAAAATACAAGTATGAAGCTGAAAATTAACATAATAGGTCCTCTTTAAAACAATTTATTACATGGCTGTGTTGAAGCTGCTCAATGAAGCCAACAATATTCTGCCTACTGCTGTTTTAATATGAAAATCACTGGGAGCAAATACAAAACCTGGACATTCGGACATGCTATAACTCAGCTATCTATTAGAGTTTCTCCTCTCTAGGCTTACGCAGGTTGGAGTAGTGGTATTTTCCAGTGGTGGTGCAGGAGGCTCCGGGGGGAGACAGTGGGGACTGGCTGCCTGTGTCCTGAAGCCCCCCTGTTGAATGGGACCTCAACCACTCCTTCCCTTCCTCGTGAGACGTCTGCCGCGAGGACGGAGGGTACCTGAAACCCACAAAGACACAGTGAGCTCCAGGCAAACACAGAGATATGTGGAAGTCCAAGAAGTGAAGTTGTGTGGTGGTGAAAGTGAGAGCAGATCTACATAATAGAAGCATGTGAGCAGATGGCAAAAAAAAAAAAAAAAAAAGCATGCAGCCACACACACACAGATGCTCACATGCATGCACACACATACACTGTATACACACACTGCTTCGGCTCAAAGCTGCCAACGCACTGACGCTGCCGTTCATCTCTTCTCTTCCCCCAGCTCCAAAGTGGCTCAGCAACAGAAGGCCCCCTTATCGCTGGGCATGACAATCGGCCATATTTAATCCTCCGAGGATGATAATTGAGTTTGCGCTCATTCCTTTTCAACGCCGTCTTCCTTTCCAACGCCCCCCATTACTACGCTTGTCACATCCTGACCCGGCTCCAGTCCCCACCACGCCTGTGTTTTCGCATTCTCCCCACCAGGGATCGGGGTGTCTAAAGAGTGGCGTTGAATGGTGTGACACAGCAGCATTCGTAACAGACTGAAATATCCAAGGGGTCAGCGTTTGACTCGGTATACTTTGTACCCATAAGCAGGACCAACATGCTTATTTACATGACTAAAAGAGGGCAATTACTAGTCTAAGCTCCTCTTGTAGGAAATCTAAAAGATCCGGCAAGAAATGCTGATTTAAGATGTGAACAAATGACCGTCACTGTGGAGAAAACACTGCAGTCAATACTCAACATCCCATCCAACAGGCATAATGTGTACTATGAGATCAGATGCTTTTAAGGCCCAGAAACAGCATCAGCACCATCGAAATGAAAGAATGGTTTTGAAACCAGCATGCCCCGTCCGACCCCTCTGCAGCAGTGTTGTATAATTGGCAAGAGGGCTTGTTCCCTGCAGAGGTTGTGCCACTGTGATGAATGGGTTATGGTATTTCTGTCTCAGTCTCTTTAGTCCCAGCTAAAATCAAAGTATCCATTCTACTTCTTCTTCTTCTCCCCCCCCCCATCCCTTTTTAGGCCATTTTAGGGAGCTGAGGAAGAACTGCTCCGTCATGGCGGCGGTGTTTTGCCGCATTTCTGAGCGATGAGAATCGGATGAGGATGCACACAGAGAAGCAGACATGCAAGCGTTCCTGTCCTGATCATCATGACGCAGCGTTTTTACAGGGCATCAGATTTTTAAAAATATAAGAGAACAGCAATCTCTCTGCTAGTTCAATTTGTGCAGAAATGTGTTCCTGCAGTGTGAATGTTGCATGAGATAATCACTAGATCTGTTAATCAATAGATCTGTGGTTCCCAACCCTTTTTGTCAATTGCAAATCCACTGTTTATCTATTACGTTAAGCTATCTGTAACTGTGCATCTATTACGTTAAGCTATCTATAACTGTTCATCCATTACGTTAAGCCATCTATAACTGTGCATCTATTACGTTGAGCTATCTATAACTGTCTATCTATTACGTTAAGATATCTATAACTGGCTATCTATTACGTTAAGCTATCTATAACTGTTTATCTATTACGTTAAGATATCTATAACAGTCTATTACGTTAAGATATCTATAACTGTTTATCTATTACGTTAAGATATCTATAACAGTCTATCTATTACGTTAAGATATCTATAACTGTTTATCTATTACGTTAAGATATCTATAACTGTTTATCTATTACGTTAAGACATCTATAACAGTTTATCTATTATATTAAGCTATCTATAACGGTTTATCTATTACGTTAAGATATCTATAACTGTCTATCTATTACGTTAAGATATCTATAACTGTTTATCTATTATGTTAAGATATCTATAACTGTTTATCTATTACGTTAAGCTATCTATAATGGTTTATCTATTACCTTAAGATATCTATAACTATTTATCCATCACTTTTAGCCATTTCAACATCTCTGCTTGCTCGCTAACTACTTATAACTAGTTGTTAAGTACGCTTACTCAATATGAGGATATATATATGTTTACAATTTCTATTTCTATTTCTTTTCAAATTAGCTGTCCTTCATCAATCACACTATTTCCACATATACATATAAATAGTCCTTGAGGAACAGGCAACTCAGGTTGGGAATCGCTGCTATAGATGACGCCACAGCATGCCACATGTATAACATAACATGGAAAGTACACTTCATAGATTGAAAAATGATTATTTTCATGCAAATGTATCCTAATAATGTATATGAGTGAGTGAGTGAGTGAATAAAAGAAGAACAATTGAGAATGGGATCTGTCTGTAGATGTGTTGTACCTCAGTCCCTTTTTGGGAAGCGTGTTTCTGTCAAGAGGCATGCTGTTAAAACACAGAGGATGAGTGAATTAGATGAACACCAAGAAAACATTTGTTTTTGTGATACATGAGAAAAAAAGTCACATTTTTTTTTTTTACTTTTGACAAACACAAAGACAATGGAGAAAACAAAGACGTTACTGATGCACCACAGAAAAAGACAACAAATAGAAAATACAGGCCGATTTAAATATGAATCAATTGTTTCATTTTTGAGACACAGCTAAACTAGTAAGGGAACTTATTATTCTTTATGAGATGTATAGCATGCACAGTATGTGGACAAAACAATGGTCTGAAATGATCTGAATCATTGTGGGGCTTTTTCTAGCATGGCTTTGGACCCACAACTATCTTGACTGTGTTAAATGCCGTTAATGATGATCCCATAAACACTAAGATTGGTACCTGGTCAATGCAATAGACTACGCTGGAAATAACACCAAAACCATGCCAGAAAAATGAATGCTGGATAGGTGACTTTCTTCTTCTTGTTCTACTTGTATTACTGAGGTTTCCTTTGCATTGTGTGTCTATGTCTTAGGGTAGGGAGATACACTCTTTGTCTCTGTTCTCAAATGAAACAATGAATACGATTCAGCCAAATCGTATTCCCTGTTACTCACCCCTCAGACAGGGTGGACTTGACACTGCCGGTTCGCGTAACCTTGGGCCCGTGGTGGCCCAGCGGCAAATCAATGGACTCAGAGCTGGTGTGCAGACTGGTCATGCTTTGGCAGCTCAGTGTGTCCTTGCTGCCAGCGGACGAGCTACAGGCAGGCCAGGGCCGAGCGTTGGAGGGCAGGGAGAGGCCAGAGGCCGGGCTGGAGGCCGGGGAGTCGGTGCACAGGTCTGGGGTTTTACCATACAGCGGGCTGCTGCCGCCGCTCAGGCCGCCAGCGCTGCCCAGGCTCCCCGTGCCAGAGGAGGGCGAGTCCAGGCTGGCCTGCCTCGCCAGCGTGCCGTGGGGGCTGCCCAGTATTGAGGGGCACTTGCCAGAGTCGGGAGTGCCCGGAGAGCTGGCCTTGCTGCTGGCTTTGGTGCCAAACAATCTGGGGGTAGAGAGGTGGGTGCAGTCATTCAGAAATGCCCAAAGGACAAGTGAGGAGCATCTGCAAGATCCATACTGGAACATGAAGAACTTTGGTGCTTTGAGAAAGTGGATTACATTGATCTTATCTAATTTAAATTACATATAAAACTGTATCACTGCATTGGTCACACAAATCAAGAAACTACTAACAAACAACTATAACTATTTATCCATTACTTTACACTAACTAAAATAGTTTATCTATTACTTTAAGCTATTTCAACTGTTTATCTTTTACTTTAAGCTAGATATAATTGTTTATCCATTACTCCAAGCTAACTATAAAACATTGTATTAATTACTTTACTTACACGCATCAAGAAACAGCTACTAAATCATCCCCACATCTTTAGTGCAACACCAACGTTAAACTGCAGATAAAGTACCGAGCACACTTCCCAACACATTTATCCCTCGCAGCAAACTCCACTTCCACTAATTAACGTCGACACATCTGCTTTCATAGCTTTGCCCGTCTCAACCCCGTGACTTTAAAGAACCTAATCTGTTAGGGCCACTCAACTCCTGTTTTGCCTCCCACATATGCTCCGACAGCCTGCTGCTACTCATATTGCGCCTGTCCCAGCCTGTCATCGCAATCACATGAAATATATAGGTGAAAAAAGAAGCTTGAAGACATGCAGATGAAACGGGTCGGCTTGACAGATCGGATGGGACGGATGTTTGGACACGGCTGCAGAACGCACGCTTCTAATGAGTCAGGGATTTGGCGTGCTGAGAAACTCCTGTCTCCTGTCTGTTCTGATCAAGACTGCTGAGCTGGATTTGCCTGACCCGAATGAAGAGCCATCGCCCCCTTCATCTTCGGGGTAAAGATATGTTTCATCTGCAGTGGCTTATCACCGACACCAGGGAACGATCCGTGGCACCCTTGGCTGTGCAGCTGAGTAAACTCGCCCAATCAATCTCTCTATGAAGGCGCTGAAATATGATTTATTAAGTGTCTTCTATTCGTTTTGCACTTCCAAACGCATCTAAATATGCTAGAGGTGACATGGTGAGCCATGGTGAGACTTCACCACCACAGATGACGTCTTCAATAAATGCCCCAATCTGTTACAGGAGTCTGGGGAGCAGTCTGCATCAGGAAATCGCTGAGCACCACAAACAGTTCATCATAATGAAGGAAAACAACCTTAAATTCTGAAATAGGTCGAGTCAGAATCATCAGTACCGTAAGACTTGTAATGCATTTAAAGGCATGCTTGCTGTACTGAAAAAAACATCCCTTATAGACCCGTTGAGTGGCTGTGATTAGCAGAAGGCTAAACTATTAGCAACTTTTTCTCTCCATCTCTGAAACGCTTTGCCGATATTGTAGCTCGCTAGATCTCAAATGTATGCAATATCGATTTTGGCACCCAACCACACAGCAAGATGACATTTTAGATGTGTAACTTTACTCTGAGGTTCTCCGTGTTTGCCTCCGGTCTTTACTTTGTTATGCCTCCAGCTAACACCGTGACGTAATCAGGACGTCGGCTGTAAAAGGGTCTACAGCTAATAATCATGGGACTGTAAAAGTAGCATGTGATGATATGCTTGATTCACGTAGAAACACATGGCGAGGCACAAAGACGGAACAGAAGCTGTCGGCGTGTTATGTGTGTCTGACCTGCGGAACGTAGGAGAAGCGATATCGGGGTACTTGGAGCCCGGCTGCCTGAGGCCTGACTGGCCTGTCGAACTGGAGGTGGGGCTGGACTTGGGGGAGGTGGACAGTCCCGCTGTGGTGTCCTGGTCTGACACCGCCACTTTCTCCTTGTCCGTCTGGTTGATGGTGATGGGACTGGAGCGGTCCGAGCACGACTTTCCGTCCCGACGTTTGGCACCGGCTTGCGTCGCCGCCCCTCCGGCCGACTTGCCGCTGACGTTAGAGTCGATGCTGCTGGAGCTGGAGCGGTGCCCGCTGCGCCCCGCCGCCACCCCGCTGGAGGATTTGGCCGGTCTGGGCAGAGAGCGGTACTGCAGGGTCACTTTGGAGCCGCTGCAGCTGAGCAGAACGCCGTCATCCTGGGGCTGTGAGCCATCCAGGCTGGTTTTACGCACGCCGCCGATGCCCGCGCCTTTGCCGAGGGCGGCTGAGGATTTGGGCGCCTTGCCCAGGGTGGCTGAGCCGCTGGCGAGCGTTGCACCGCTGGAGGTGATTAGGGTACCACTGGCACCCGGGATCTTCTTGTATCCAAAAGTAGCAGTGGTGGGTGGGCGTCCGATGCCAGAAGGAGGCTTCTTACCTTCGTCTCCGCTGCTCTTCCCAGCATCTGAGGGCGAGCGCTGGATGGCAGCTGAGCTCTTGGAAGGCGCCTTGCCCTTCTCCGAGGCCTTAGCATCATCAGTTTTGCCTGTCAATTTGCATAAAGACTTATTAGCACGAATCCAAAAACATTAGCCTCAGCAGATTCTTGGCCCGGTGCTTGTTTTTTTTATCACCTGTGGGGCCACAGAGCAGGAAAAGCCAAGTTAGTGTACATTCTGGCCAACAGCCAGGAGCGTGTTTATCACAGCTCAGCTGCATTGAATAGCAATACTTATCTGCAACAAAGCTGCTGAACCTGCTGAGTGGACTGGAAATTTAAAAGCAGCTGCAGAGTCTCCAAGCACAGGTATCAGCGGGAAAACAATATCTTCACATAGAGGCAACAAATATGCTGCAACTCAAAACTCCAAAATCAACGGGCCTCATTCACGAACCGTTCTTAAGAAGACATTTCTTCTTAAAACCCACAAAGATTACACTCACTAATGTATTCTTATACTGAAGAGCACACTCATGCACATATTAGTACTGACATGGTCGTGCAAAAATAACTGGTCATTGCATCTTCTTGTGTTATTTTATATCCACTACTGATGTTACTAAATATGACGGCTCGTTTCATTTTCTGCAGAAGTACCTCCACTTCAGGAAAAACGACTCCTACCTGGTGTTTTGTGGGCAGGAGAGGTTCCCTTGGTCCTGGGTGGCGTGATGCCTACCTGGGCCGTCATGCCCCTCCTCCACGAGCCCGTCTGGGACATCTGGGCCAGCGCAGCCGCCTTCTGATTGGCGTCCTCGTACTGGCCCTGGGCTTGAGAGGAAGAGGAGGAGGACGAGGAAGTCTTCCAGCGGGAGGAGCCGCTGCCGGGGTCCATGCTCGCGTCCAGCTCCTCCTCCACCTTCTTCAGGTCCTCGGCTCCGGCCCAGCTGCTGCTCACCTCCTGCTGCGCATGCTTGGACCTGCTTCCTTTCTGGGACTGGGGAGGTCAAAGAAAGCACACGAAGATTTTAATAGATGGTTGAGTCAAATAATGAAACTGTGGTGCCTAAAACCTCGAATGTTGTTGTGTCCTTAAACGCACCAGTGGGGGAATTTTAAAAATAGTACCTGCTCACGACTACGGTACGATGTCATGACACTTTGTAATGCAATTTAAATGTTTGAAGTTATTTTCTTGGCATATTTAAAGGAGCAGCGATGAGGTTGCAGATCGCAACCATCGCGACAACGCCGTGGTAGCGACCTGTCAATCACAAGGTAGCCCCGCCCTAAAGCATCCCCTGCTTTATGGTCTATCTGACTCTAAATGGGACCATAATTTACTAAATGAACATCATGCTGTATTGAAGAAGACTTGAAACTAGAGATTGAGACCATAAACTCATGTTTACAATGTTTACTGAGGTAATAAATCAAGAGAGAAGTAGGCTCATGTTCTCATAGACTTCTATACAATCAGACTTCAGAGGAGTCGCCCCCTGCTGGCTGTTAGAGAGAATGCAGGTTTAAGGCACTTCTGCATTGGCTTCACTTTTCAGACCCCGGAGTTGCCCACTAGTATGTTGATATAAACGGGTCATTGTAAGGTAACAAAAACACGACGATTCTTATTTTTAGGTGATTATACATTAAGAAAACATAGTTATTAAAGGTGCAGTGCGTAGGATTTGGTGGCATCTAGTTGTGTGGTTGCAGATTGCCACCAACTGAGTACTCCTCCGGTCAAGGACTCATCCTAAGCTAACGAAAACAATTCTTAGTTTCAGGTGATTATACACTAATAAAAACATAGTTCTGAATATTATATTCCAGAGATTCCCTAAAGAAATTGGTAAGCAATGATGTAAAGTATCGCCTATTTGTAGTTAATAGTCTAAAACACAAACTGCCGGTATGATCCTTTAAGAAAAGTTATATAAACACATACAGTCATAACAGCGAGTTATAAGTCCCTGCACAAACAGAGCAGCGGGGTGTGTGTGTGTGTGTGTGTGTGTGTGTGTGTGTGTGTGTGTGTGTGTGTGTCTGTGTGTGTGAAGTCGTAGCTATCTTTGGATTCACCCGTGTCCAGATCTCCTCTTTCGGGACGCATGCAAACACACAAACACACACGCACATACACAGCAGTGATAACTAGCCTACCTTGACAGATGGCCAGTCTCCCTAGCAACACCAGAGTCTCTTAAGAGCCCAGTCTGTTGAGTATTTCATGAGGGGCCAAAGATACTTGGCAGAATACAAGCAAAAGCCTGTGAGGAGAGCTGAGCGGTGGCCTTCAGTTCACAGTTAAATCCCTCAGCTGTGATTTCAGAGCTCACACACACACACACACACACACACACACACACACACACACACACACACACACACACACACACACACACACACACACACAGACTGGCTGCGGTTTCATGCTAAACCAGCATGCTTGTACTCGGCATTTGATGAAGACATTTAGTCAGATCTGGCAATTCAATCTTTTTTTTTAGCACAAAATTAGACTCATTTTCTATCAGTTATGATGCTTTGTAAACTTTCCCCTGTCATGTTTTGTGTTAAAGTGGAACTGCAGCAAGTTAGTACCGCACTTTCATAAAGTTGAGGGACTCACAAGAGACTAGGTTTAAAAAAAGAACGCTCATTAACCGAAGTATCAGAGAAATTAAAATGTCGACGTGATGATGGCGCTAGAGGAAAGGTCAGGGGAAGTGGTTGTGTTCTTACCTGCGCTCCCTTGCTTTTACGGGATGATGAGCTGACGGCGGTGTAGGCGGGTGTGTTCAGATCATCGGTGCTGATGTTGTCCAACGTGTCGCTCAGGCCGCTGCTCACCGAGCTGCTGTCGTCCCAACTACAGGAGGAGAGAAGGAAGAGTAGAGGTCAGTTGAGTTCTCATCTGGAGCCGTGTGGTTTATGTTCAGCAGGTGTAGCAGCGGTGATTCTAGCAGGAGTAGTTTCATCTGACCTTACACTGCAGTGCTTCACTAACAAGCATACACTCCCTCTGCCATCTTCACCTTCTAATTAAAACTTCTAAATGTCACCGACTGAAGGATTGCAGAATAAAAAGAGCCGGAATGAAGTATAATTTTCTCCCCAGCTAGGCTAGAAGACTTGTAGATCATTTGCCCAATTTGTCTCTTCAAAAAACAGCTGCGCTCCTTTTTAGGGCCACATTGACTTGTGGGTATTTGAGTTCTATCTTCTTTTTAAAAAAAAAAATAGGCTCATTAATCGTTAAGCTTCTCATTAACTCTGAGTGTGTGGAGGAATAAAAGGATCTTCACCGGCACCGTCATTATTTAGCTGTCGAAGGCTGACAGACACCGAGAGGGAGCGCCCTAAAGAGGAGCGTATGGATCCAACAGCCATCACTTCAACACACGCTCCGTTTAATTACAACAGGATTAAAACTCCTGCAGTATGTTGCGCTAATCTGCAGAGTCATTTCTCAGCTATCAGATGCAACGAATCAATAATAATAGATTCTTCTCTTTCATTCATTTCTCTCTCTCTCACGCAAACACAAAATGACAGCCAGCACTGCAGCTGTGACGGCTCGCATGTACAGTGATAGACACACAGATACTTACACAGCATATGTGTGTTTGCATTTATGTACGTGTGCCAAATCTGACCAAACATCCTGAAGAGTTTAACCCCTTAACACTCCGACCATGTCATGCCAGCTTGTTGGGAAGGAGGCTAAGTAACGCTATGAAGTTATGCTACATTTTGGCGAGGAAAAACCGGCATGGCTATTTTCGACTCTTGTGAATCCAATGAGACCAACTGTATAAAATGACCTGTGGTGACCTCTAGGATAATCACAGCCTCATGACACTTTACAGCCACAAACTAGAGACCTAGAGCATTCAGAGGACGGATGGATCAAACTAGAGACCTAGAGCATTCAGAGGATGGATGGATCAGACTAGAGACCTAGAGCATTCAGAGGATGGATGGCTTTCCTAGCTAGATTGACAATAAGGGGGTTTCTGAGCAGTTTACACAACAGAAGTGCTCGCCATCCAATCGCCAAAAAAAGCAATTCTTGCAGAAATCTCCAAAATGTCAAAAGTTTATGATCCCAAATCACAGCATGGCTTTTTCTATGGTGTTCCTCAATGTCTTGGTGTCTTAATGTGGTATTTTAGAGGGATTATTGATGATTTTTATTGATTCTCGAGTGTCAAAAATGGTTAAATTTAGCTCCAAAATCAGTGAAACAAATGGTATCAACCCAAAAATGTCTGCAACAACTTATGAGACATAATAGAGCATGGGGGATGAGCATTTCACTTTTCACAGTTTAATTTAATTAATCAATTAGTTCATTATGTAATCTTCAGGCTCCCAGCTTTCTGTTGATGTACACCACTTCTACTGTTGACTATTTATCTACTCCTGAACATCCCCGGTCGATCCCTCTAAGACATGGGGTGGAATGATAAGAGGTTCATTTAAATGTGGAAGGAGAAATGAATGAGCAGAGCAGCAGACAGAGAGAGAGAAAGAGAGAGAGAAATGACAATCAATGCTAACAAAATGAGTGTTAACACAACGGCATCGCAGTGAAAGAGCAAACAACTTCCTTCAGCAACAGATCCTTTCATCTGATGTGAGTTTTCAGTCTCAGACACACCCGGCCGTTTTTCAAATGATTCTTTTAAAAAATAAAAATTCTGAAACAACTTCCAGAAGCTAATTACACTTTATTTCTCAACCAGTCAATTTTGGGTCTCGCCATCTATAATTCATCGCGGACGAGGATGAGACCCGAAGGCAGGCTGCAAATGAGAGAATAATGACTCATTCTTTAAAAGGCTTCACAGAGAGAGGGAGGAGGAAGGGGAAACGTGGGCGAGCTGGAGATGTGGATGAACGGGAAGATAATGACGTTATTGATTTTCTAAAGTTTGAAGAAAATCAATAAGAGTTGTTATGCTCAAAAACATACATGCCTTTAATTAGCATCATTTTATGAAATGGAGTGTTAATAGTCATACAAATAAAAACATCTTAACATCAAACAAATCCTAAATGTTAAGCAGCCTGTTTCCGTGGTGATGTAAAGCGCTGTGGCTAGAGTCAATAATTAATAGACGTTCTACATTGACCTGACACCTGTAATGAATATAGTGCAGAGCAGACACCTTGCAACCCAGTTGTCCACTGGTGCAGGGTGAAATTGATTTGCTCTTATGACAGATTCAGAATGAGCAGCATTTATCTTCACGGCCAAAAATCTGACCGGGTCCATAACTCATACAGCTGTGTAAAAAAGTACAACTGCATGGCTTTGTTTTAGGAATATTAAAGGGACTATTTGTAACTTTCAGAAATGCTTCTTAACAGCGACACCGACACCACTCTATATTTCAGCTGCTTGGCAGTAATGTTAGCTGACCAGACCAATGTCTCTCCATGAATCAATGCTGATACTGTGTTTGCTTCTCCTGCCTCAGCGCAGGCTTCAGCAGCGGGGCTCCCCAGCGAGAAACTCGTCTCCCTACTCTCTCCGCCCGCAGCCGGAGAGAGCAGGAAGACACCGGCAACCGGTCGGTAACGAGACGGTAACGTTTCTCTCTGCAGAGCTCCGTCACTTCACAAGATACGGGAAACCTCTGTTGGTCTGGAGGAGCTGCAGCAGTTATTTCTGCACAAACATCCACTGGACATTCACTAGATATTCTCAGAGCTAAACTAACTCTTCTGCAGTGTGGAGTGAGCGCGCGTTCACGTCTAGAGGTGGAGCGAGTACGCGAGAACTCGCGCGCTGTCTGAGTGAAGGCGAGCAGGCAGAGGAGGAGAGGCAGTGGCCACACGCGAGCGCGCATATGCATATACGTCGAAACGGGCTCTATATAATGTATAAAAACACAAAGCCATTTCTGTCTTCAAGTCTTTTGTGTTGTCACGTGGCCTTTGTGTCATTGAACATCATAACCAATTTCTTATTTTGCCATCCTTAATCTGTCATTTTGAGATATCATTTTCCTTCGATTCAAAGCCATTATTGGAAAAGCGCCTCAGAGATGGATGCTTTAAAGTCAAACGAAAAATAAATGGCATTCTCGCTGTCAGTCGGAGGTTTACCGTCTCGTAGCTTTACTGTAGTTCTTTAATAAAAAAGGGGCTGAGCACTGTGAGCGGAGCTCCGATATCAAACACAAGTCAAACCGAGTGTTTGAGTAAGTGTTTCCGCTCACATCAGGCTTTTGCAAACAAAGCCTGTGCAAATCGATGGCTTTGAAAGATGCATGGCTTGTTTCCCTTTCATCATTTCCTCTCATCTGCACTTAAGCCCGTCTTTGCTGATACCGTGGCTTTGTTTGTTTTGAGTTGAGGGCAGCTGACTGCGTTTGACTTGTTCCAAGAAGGCAACAGCAAGTTGAGGAACACATCTGAGTGTCGAGGTTAAAGAGAACTTTTAACTATTATGCGTTTGTGCTTTTCCCCTTTTCTTTTAGTGTGTTATAAAGTCTTTTGTGTATGTAAAAGGTCTGCAAAGTTACAAAGCCCAAAGTCCACGCCAAAGGGAGTTGCTCTTCTCCACAGAAACACTGCTCCTGAACTGCCTTAAATGAAGTCTTTCATAACGTGGTGATGTCACCAAGTAACACATTTGCATAATACCTGCTTAACGGCTAGTTTGGCACGCCCTCAAACAAAGCTGGTTAGAGCGGAGCTGGAGCGGAGTCTGAAGAGTTTGGTTTGGTTGACCAATCACAACAGAGTGGGCCAGCTGACCAATCAGAGCAGACTGGGTTTTTTCGGGAGGGGGCGGGATTAGGAGCTCAAATAGAGCATTAAGGCATGTAAAGATGTTCTAGTAGAAACCCCAAATACAAGTATGCACCTAAAAATAAGCATAATAGGCCATCTTTAAACGTGCAAGTGTTGCTGGGCGGGGTCTTTAAAGGTCCCATATCATGCTAATTTTCAGGTTCACACTTGTATTTTGTGTTTCTACTAGAACATCTTTACATGCTGTAATGTTTAAAAAACCTTTATGTTCCTCATACTATCTGCCCGAATATACCTGTATTTACCCTCTGTCTGAAACGCTCCGTTTTAGTACATTTCAATGGAATTGCAACAAAATTGCGTTGCTAGGCAACAGTTTGGGTCCATGTTTACTTCCTGTCAGCTGATGTCATTCACATACACTGCAACCAGGAAATAAACTAGGACCCATTTAGAATGTTTACGTTTAAAACTTTGAAATGGTCTAAATATTGTAGATTTGTGACATCACAAATGGACAGAAATCCTGACGGCTTGTTTCAAAAGCTCAGTTTCTGAATACGGGCTGTCTGTATTTCTCTGCGTTTCAATACTTTCACAGTATTTATATAGAACTTAAACCTCCTTTATAATATAAAAGCTATAAAAAAAATCTCACTTTTTTACAATATGGGACCTTTAAGTTTTGGCAGTGACAGCGGCTGCTGGGTCATCTTGACAAACTGATTTAAAGTTACCCCCTCTGCTCAGCTTGACAGCGACGGGAGAGTTGCAGTGCACTCTGCAGCTTCCTCAGAGACCAGCCTTCAGTGCGTGACAGACAACCGGGGCAGACGGAGCCAAATTTAATGCACCCACAAAACGAAGCAGTCCAAAGTGACTTGGCTGCGCTCCAAAAACACGGGTATTGCCTGCAGACATACAGAAAGTCCCGTCTCTTATGCGTAAAAAGAAATATTAGATCTGAGAGCATATAAGCATTAAATTCTGTGAGAGAAACATGCTTTAAAGATGGAGATTAGGGGAGATCACAGACACAGATGGTCTTTTGCAAGTGCTGATTGCTACTTATGCCTAATTGCACATCTGAAATATCATTCGAGCTTCTTTTAAAGTGAGAAAAAAGGTTTCCACATCGCTATTAATTTCCTCCAAACGGAGACAAATTGGACTCGATAACATGAAGTGCCGCACGTTCACTTGGGTAATAGAAAAAGGGGGAATGGTGAAACAGCGGTGAGAGGACGGTTAGTCTATCATCATAATACGCCAGGCAGAGGCAGAGGCAGATGGCTGTGAAGAAGCTCATTGACTTCCAGTTCTTATCTAAACATGTCTTCTCCCCTGGCTGCAGCGTATCGCTCTCTTTCCTCCTAGGGGTGGTCTCTCTAATACAATATTGAAAATCTGCTTTCTGGAGAATTAGCCTGAACTGTGGGTATAATATGATTCTAACTATGTCTTCTTAATTAACATAATGAGTCACAGTGAATAGCTCTCCAAGTCATAATCGCAAAGTAAAGATGCCCTTTAGCTTTTGCATTCTCTTCTGTAAATGTAAGTCTTTCAGTGAATTTGTGTTAATTAACACAAATGGGTTCGTGTAATGGAACACAATGAATGGAAATGCAAACAATGGACACAGCTACAAAGCTGGAGGACAAAACACATGTACATGACTGGCTGTGTACAGACTCTCTCTTTCCAAAACAACCATTGAGGAGCTATTGAGAACTACAGGAGCTTGAAGGTTTCTATCTTTGGCTTTGTTTCTTATTATGACATTATTGCCTTTCACACGCATGAGGGATTCTCAGGAAACGACACAGCATGCTACGCAGCATCACTCTCTTCTTCAGCCGTATCAGAGCCACCAGTTACTGCTCATGTAATTCGCCAGGTTTCCTACCGCTGTTAGTTCATATTAAAGGCAGGTTGATGATGTTCTCCAGTCTACACTATCTGTTATATTGGTTGAAATGGTGTTTACACCCCGACAGCGATCCATTACTGATGAGCTCTGAGAAAGGAGTGTTAAAGAGCCGTCATCTGTAGCTGCTGTAATCCTGTAAAAACGTCTACCAATCACTGCCTCGAGGTCCGCTTGGAAAGAACCAATCAGATGCCTCCCTGCCTCCCTGCTCGTACTCTACCCTTGGCGTGCACCAGCCTGAACTCAAAGCGCGTCGCCGCCGCACGTTTCCTGGAGAATGGAAGAGAAAACTCAAAAGTAGCACTGCCGCGGTTACTTGTCATGAGGTAGCGTTGTTGAGTTGAGGTCCTCTCTCCGCTCTGTGTCTGTGAAGTAGTTACGATGCGGCGGTGCTCATGCATGTGTGGCGTTCCCCATGAGCCCCATGAGCTCCTGAGGCGACGCTACTTTCAAATGATGCTATCTTTCCAACATCGTTGACCCGATCTTTAAATGCTCAACTGGCTTTTATTGTGAAGCATTCACGGGATATATGTGATGTATTTTCTCACAGGGGTTAGTTAGCGCTGACTGCTGTTGTTAATTCAAAATGTGCCTACAAAACAAAACAGCGTTTGTTTTAAGCGTTTCTTGACAGTGGATCGAATATTGCAGAGAGTAATGGAACAAGAAGCAGCAGCCACGGTGAGCGGTTATGGTGCGTTCACACCGAGAGCGAAGCGAACTTTTAGCACGGCGTGATCGCAAACAAAGTCAATGCAAAGAGGTGAATAGTCAGTGTTGAGATTCTCCTCCTGTCGTCGTCGACTGTCTATGGTATATACAACAACGTCACTGCTGTATTTATGCCTAGATGACTTTATCTTGAGTGTTGACGGAGCAGCTGCATAGATCAGCACTGATTGATCCAAACTCCATTCAAAAAACAAGCATTTTACTAGTTGTTTGATAATCGTCTTTCAGACAGACCTGACAAAGCATGAATTCAGACTTTTTTACAAATCCGCCTTATTATGTTTAATATTTTGGCATCCTTTTTGATCTGTTTATTGCAAATAAATCACAGCATGTGGCTTTGCTAAATACAAAAATGTATAAAATCTTCAGATTGAGAAAAGATGTCACGTCAGGACAGTTGTGTGAAAAGTCTCAAGATGCCAATGACGTAGAAGGTAGATTATAAAAACATTAAACTCCAGTCTAGAGAAGGGTCAGAAGATGATTTCTGAACGCCAGATACCTCCGCACAAAGTGAGGTAATCATTGAGTCATCGATATTGATCGGCGTCCCCAATAAACCCTGCAGATCGGGCGGGGAAAAGCTTCATTATTGCACCGTCAGTGTCCTGGCTGCTCCAGTGGAGCTGCTCAGTGAATAGATGACTGTGTTTGTCTGTGTGAATAGGAAGCTGGGGATGCTCTGTGGATTTTCCATAGATAAAAAGGGTTGATATAAAAACAAGAACAACAAAAGTAAACTGCGCTCCTCCTCCTCCAGAGAGAGATGGCTGAATATTTAATCGGCCGACTCCCTGGATCAGCTCCAGCTGTTCTGACGGAGCAAAGCCGTGGCTAACCAAGCTCCCCCCCCCACTCAGACCTGCACACGTCACCGCAGGACGGGGTGGGGCGGGGGGGTTGCATCCTCAAAAATGGCACAGCTGAACTCAACAACCCGACAGCGGAAGGGGGCGGGCGAGCCGGACTTCTGTGTCGTAACTTCTTAAATTAACGATGAGCAACGACGTACAGAGCAGAACGCTTGAGAGGCGGCCGCTGTGGAGAACGCTGCCTTCCTTCCTTCCTTCTCTCCCACTTTCAGAAAGTGAGGCGGTGAAACGGGCAGATGGCGATGGCGCTGAACAAGTCATAGTCTCCCCCCTCAAAATCCATCTGAAAACACACACTGTGTTTCCCTTGTGATGGCTCTGTTCATTAGGCAAACACAACTGTGATGCATTACGACGGCCTACATAGTGCGACCTTTAGTGTAAAGCAGTGTGGAACTGTATGATAACTAGTGCTATAAAAAGGTGTGACCTGATTTTCAAAACCCAGGAACCTTTGGGGGGAAACAGTGAAACTAAAGGATGGAAACGGGCGTCTCTACATGTTTGTATTCCTTTCGCAGATTCCATTGCAAGTGCTTGATTTCTGCCCGCTGCGTTGCGGCGTGGAGCTGCTCCCATGCTATGCCGGGGCTCCACTCAGCCATGCAAACATTATCTCATGCAATATTCAATACGCTTGGTCTTGTTGTTTCTTCCAATGCGACCCAGAGGACAAAAAAACGCTATTAGCAGCGTGAACAAAGGATAACATCGGCGATTACGCTAAATCATGGAGATTGATGAGGATTTGATGGAGGGGGGTTGTTAATATTTGGCGGGGGGGGAGTGGGGATAGTGTTGAAGGAAGTGAAGATGGGACGTCCACAGATGGGAGACTGCAACACACACTAAGAGGACCTCTTACATAACAGATCACAGAAGAAGAAACGCTCACGTGTCATGGCGTTTGAAGACACTGGGACCAGTTTGGATTCATGAATGGCTGCTGTCTCACACTTAAAAGGAGAATATGGATCATTATTATAATTCATTTATTTATTTTTTTCTCTTCTAGACTAAATTTACTTTGTTTTTATTTAAATATATAGTATATTTATTTATTATATTTTAAATTAATAGCCAATGAAGGAAGATAAATATGAAATAGTAATAATAATAATCATGATCTTAGTCAAACAATATTACTTAAAAAAAATAACACCAACAACATATAAACAAATAAACCTCCAATAAAAAAAATAAAAAATAAATAATAAAAATATGTATCATCATTATAATCTAAATCCTAACTCCAATTTTGCTAATTTTTATTTTTTAGCTTCAGTTAAAGGAACAATTCATGAAACTTTTGGCTGAAAAATTCAGTGGATAAATTAGATAATATATACAAGATGAATAATCAGGAAAGACAGTTCTCACCTGACAGCAATTAAAAGTAAAACAAAACGCCTCGTGAATAAAAGTCCTACCTCCTTGTCCTTTGATGAGGAAATCAGACGGTTCAAAGGAACAACTCTTTGTCAAAGAGAGAGGCTTTCTCTGCTGCTCGATTGACGGTAAACGTGAGGCTGAACGAGCCGTCTGATCATTTTTAAATAAAACAAATGAGCTTTATCAGATATTAACTCTGAGCTGAAGCCCATACAGAGGTCTAATGAAAGCCAAATAGCTTTGTTGTGTTTGTAATCGTGAGACTGAAAACCTTTTTATTAGCAGCTCATCATCGTCATTCTGTCTCAAGGAATTCTTTACCTGTTTATTGGGCACTTTGTGATGTTCACACTGTAGGAACTGAAGTCTGCTAAGGTTTATTCACTTTCTATGGGTCTTAGGATATCAGACAGTCTACAGGTTTTTTTTTCCACACCCACATTATAACCAGGGCTGCCTCCTCTTAGTCGATTAGTCGACTAATTGGTTGTTTTGGTTTTAGTCGACTAAGATTTCTTTAGAAGATTAGTCATTTTTTTATGCTTTTTTCAGGCTGAGTGACTCATTTTCAAGAAACGGGCTCAGTTTTAAAGCTACAGTGAAGATACTGACATCATATGAAACTAGAAAAACCTAAGAAATCCATCGGTACCAACCATGTCATAACTCGTCGTGCTTGTTGAGGCTAAATAACGCTCCAAACTTACACTAAATTTTGTCGAGGAAAAACCGGCATGTCCATTTTCAAAGGGGTCCCTTGACCTCTGACCTCCAGATGTGTGAATGTAAATGGGTTCTCTGGGTACCCACGAGTCTCCCCTTTACAGACATGCCCACTTTATGATAATCACATGCAGTTTGGGGCAAGTCATAGTCAAGTCAGCACACTGACACACTGACAGCTGTTGTTGCCTGTTGGGCTGCAGTTTGCCATGTTATGATGTGAGCATATTGTTTTATGCTAAATGCAGTACCTGTGAGGGTTTCTGGACAATATCTGACATTGCTCTGTGTTGTTGATTGATTTCCAATAATAAATATATACATACATTTACATAAAGCAGCATATTTGCCCACTCCCATGTTGATAAGAGTATTAAATACTTGACAAATCTCCCTTTAAGGTACATTTTGAACAGATAAGAAATGTGCGATTAACTGTGATTAAATATTTGAAGAGTGTTAGTCAACTAAGAATTTCTTTGGTCGAATACAGCCCTAATTTTGACAAATATCACCACCAGATGATCAAAGAATACAACAACAAAAAAGTCAAAAAAAATACGTAAAAGGCATCTAATAAATCAGATAAAGGCCTAAAATCAAAACTTTAGTGTCACGATGTGTCATTGTGTTTCCTGGATGCTTGCTTTAGGTATGATGTATGAATTAATCACTAACTGTACAGCCAGAGTGCTCAGAGTAGAAAAAGCAACAACAAAGACGTCCTTTCCCAACCACCATGACTATAACTATCTTGTGTCACATGCAAACTTTGAGATGTCTTTCCTCTCTCCCACACAGGGAGACATAGAGCAGGGCTCTGTAATGTAAATGGAAAGCACTCCCTCATTTGCCTGTACCATAGTCTGAGTTTATGTGCCTGAGCTCTCGCAATTAAACGTGAAAAAAAACACCAAGACATCCTCACAAATGACTTCTTCTTCTGCTGCCAAGAGCTGGCTCACTTTCTCCCCGAAGTCTGACTCAACTCACACGAAACAAAGAAGCATCAATCAGCTGTTTACAGGTTGTGTGTGTTAGAATAGTTTCTAGCTTTCCGCTGTCAACTCACCTCTCTAGTGGGATGGACGCTGTTTCCCTACCGCGCCCACTACCACGGGAGGCAGAACCCCAACCTGATGGAGAAGCTGAGAAGCTGCGAGACGACCGGGAGTCCAGAGAGGAAATGGGAACGAGAGACAAAGGAAGACTACCTCTTCTCTTCCACTTTCACCCTGTGATGCTGCTGCTGCCTGCTGGCTCCCCTCCTCCTCCTCCTCCTCCTCCTCTCTCTTTGCCTCCCCTCCCCTCCCCTCCCCACCAGGATGGGCCTGTCAGCCCTCGGAGAGGCAATCAGACATGTCGTCAGCAGCGGGCTACCGAGGGTTAATTAAAGCAGGATGACAACGCAGAACAGAGCCAAATCAAGGAGCTGGATGAGAGCCGACTGTGCCTCTGACTGGAAGTGATCTCATGCATAATACGTGAGGAAAAAGTCCGTCCATACAGCCTGGGACATTATTCATGACTCTCTCAGCGCCGTAATGGCGGGCAAGAAGAAGAAGAGAGTTGGTTCATTCGTCTTTGTTTATACAAGAAAGACCAACATCAGTGCCACCCTCATTCACAATCACAGAGCTGCCCGGTGTCACGTCTTTATTTGCTGAAGTCTGGTGTCAGAGGGCAACCAGGAGAGACAGACATATCTTCCAAGAGATCACACACAGTATGAGCCATCCTTCTTTTGGATTTTCTGGTCACTGCTCATGCTTCTTTTTATTACAATCACACTCTCTGATGCCGGAAGTGTAATTTCTCTCAGGAAAAAATGATTCAGATTGAATCACCGCTGTGAAAAATGTTTTTGAGTTATTAAGATGCTGTGTCACCGGATGAAAAAACAGACTTAATAGGTTTGTGGAATCCAATTCAGCTCGGCACAACTCAATTAAAGAAAAGGAACAGAGTGACCTTGGAAGGACGGTTCTGGTGTGAGTGCGTCTGTTGCCAAGCAGTGACAGACAGCAGGACGTCAGCGCTGCCTTGGCTGGGGCTGGTTCAAAACTTCCCTGCTGCAATGCAGTCAAAAGACGACAAACAAAATCTTTAGCCGCTCAGGAGCGAAGGGGTTTCCAGCGAGCTGATGCAACCCGGCAGGGGTTTGTTCAAGTCTGTGGCAAAGTGCCGGCGAGTGAGTGAGCGAGTGTGCAAACAAACAAACAAACAGCCCACAGAAGTGCTCGCTAACCCGCCGCCAGACCGCCCGCCGACCTCCTCCGGCCTGAAAGGAGACACACTCACTGACCTCAGTACAAACAAATACACCGTACTGTGCTCAACATATGTGTTTGTTCTTGAATAATTTAAAGGACTTGTCCATTATTTATTTATTTTAAATCATTCTGTAGCTTCCCAGTGGTGATCCTTATGTATTCAAATCCAAGCATTACAATTTTGGTCAAAGAACGTAAGTTTTAATGCCAAAATGTGCATTTTAAAAATGTTTCTTGCAGCATATCCAGTATATGCACTCACCAGCCACTTTATTAGGCACACCCGTTCAATTGCTTGATAACACAAATAGCTAATCAGCCAATCACATGGCAGCAACTCAATGCATTACGTCATCTAGACGTGGTGAAGACGACTTGCTGAAGTTCAAACCGAGCATCAGAATGGGAAAGAAAGGGGATTGAAGTGACTTTGAACGTGGCATGGTTGTTGGTGCCAGACGGGCTGGTCTGAGTATTAAACTGCTGATCTACTGGGATTTTCACCACAACCATCTCTAGGGTTTACAGAGAACGGTCCCAACAAGAGAACATATCCAGTGAGCGGCAGTTGTGTGGACGGAAATGCCTTGTTGATGTCAGAGGTCAGAGGAGAATGGGCAGAGTGGTTGGAGATGATAGAAAGGCAACAGGAACTCAAATAACCACTCGTTACAACCAAGGTATGCAGAATACCATCTCTGAACGCACAACACGTCCAACCTTG
>CAKAOH010040102.1:0-64714 GCA_916701665.1 Sebastiscus tertius
AGTATTATGGACCTGTGTCAGCTCTGCTCTTTTTCGTCTACCTAACTATTGCAATAGGAAATATTTTCATTTTAACATTTGTAATCTATGAGAAGTCCTTGCAAAAACCAACATATCTGGTCTTTTGTCACCTGGCACTGAATGACTTAACATTTGGCACTTTGACTCTCACAAAGATTATATCAAAGTATTGGTTTGGTGATAGCATTATTTCATTTTATGGGTGCTTTACACAGATGTTCTTTGTTCATTATTTAGGATCAGTAACCTCTTTCATGCTGTTGGTGATGGCTCTTGATCGATTTATTGCAATATGTATTCCACTGCGTTATCCTGTCCTAATCACAAACAACATCATCACTGTGCTCTGTGGGTTTGCTTGGTTCATACCTCTGCCTTTGATGGTAACCATTGTACTCCATGCCCTCACTTTACCTTTCTGTAAATCCAATGTCATTGCTCAGTGCTACTGTGACCACATTTCTATAACAAGTCAGGCATGTGGTGAGGACGTTAAAATAGTACAGTCACTACTCTCTGTATGGCCATGTTTTGTCTCTTGCTCCCTCTTACTTTTATCTTGTTTTCTTACATCTCCATCATCGTGGTTATTTTGAAAATGTCCAATGCTGCAGGCCGCAGAAGAACCTTTTCAACTTGTACGCCACAAATATTTATCACATGTCTTTTTTACCTTCCCAGGTGTTTTGTTTATGTAGCTAATACTGTTGGATTTTCTTTCAGTTTAGATGTTCGTATTTTACTGGTATTGTTGTACAGTCTTTTCCCTGCTGCTGTTAATCCGATCATATATTGTTTCAAGACTCAAGACATTAAGCAGATGTTGATGAAAAGGCTTAAGAAAACTAAAATTGGAATAAAGATACAACTTTCATATTGATGTGAAGCTGAGAGATGAGGCAGAATGCATCCGATAAGCATACAACAGGATTTATTTTCCCAGACATTGGAAATTACATTAAAGACAAATCCCACATTCACATTTCGGGTTTTTACACTTAACCTCCAACTTTAATTTTTTGCTTTCCCCCAGCCATTCATATCTTCAAATTTCAGTCTCGGTCTTCTTTTTCTTTTCTGCACCTTTCAGAAAACATGGCATTGCTATCTAATGTCGAGTCCCATCACGTGCAATAAAAAGCATCTCCCCAGACAGGGCATGATGGGAGAAATATGTTGATGATCTTTATCCATTTTAGTTGTAGGTACACTACCTTTAAGTTGATGTACACAATTAATCAATTTAACTGATCACTGGGATCACCATTTTTCAATGTATGCATATTTAAAGATTTGGCCTAGTCTTTGTTTTTTTTTTTAATGAACAAAACTTTAATGATTATTGCCCAGAGATTTTTAAATCATGTTTAAGCCAGTGAGTAAAATTACATGTAGACTTTGTTGTAAACTTTAGACAATACACTTTTTTAATCACTTGACTTTTTGTATCTTTGTCTTGTTCTATCAACTCATTAAAATATGATTATGACATTATTATTATTCATCAGTCATCTAATGTTTAAAAATATATCCCAACCGTTGGTTCATCCCTTCCCTGAAGGCAATAATGGCATATAAACTAATGTAATTTGCATTATTTGTTCTTCCAGCTCAGAGCAACAGTGAGGAAGAGAGAGCATTGGCAGGGCAGAGATGCAGGACTGACAACCCAACTTCCTCGAGATACAGGCAGTGTTCTTGGTCCTTCAACACATCAGGCCCCTGATACTGTTTGTTGATTTGTCCGTTTGCCGGATTACTCCAATAGTCCGCAATGGATTTTAATGAATTTTTTTGGAGGGGTGGGGTGTGGCACAATGAACAATCTATTTGATTTTGGTGGCGATCCGGATCATGATCCGGCTTCTGGAATTTTTTTTTATAACTCCGCTCAGCCTATGCATTAACACCACAGGCTTTAAGACATGATGACGCGTTCATGATGCTTCACCCAGCCTCTTTCCTTCTGCCTGCAGAGAGAGGGACAGAGAGAGAGCGGGGGGTGGAGGGAGGAGGGGACACCTGCTGAAAGGTTTCTGGGGTAGATCACCCAGATAAAAAAAGAAACACAGCATTCAAAGGAAGGATTAAAGTAAAAAAAAAAAATGCACAGGAAGACTTAAAGAGAGCGCTCCTGGGGGCAGAGGGAGATGCAGCGAGCTCACCTGCAGCCATACACGCACCATCACGGGAAAATCACTACAGAAACCAGACACAACAACTCCGGTATAATGTAAAATGCAGAGAGCTTTCCCTGGCGACGATAGGCTTAATCTGCATTCTGTGAACTTGTTTGGCAAGGTTTTGAATGTAACGGACGTTCATTTATATGTAAAAGTCCCACACTCCAGTTTTCTGTTTTATAATTTTAAAATGCCACATGATCTCATTGATGTGGACTAACAATACTGGTGACAGTGATCAGATGAACATTTTGTCTTCATGTGTTTGGGTATTTGTATGTATGTAAATGTGAGAGGGGGAGAAGCAGACAAGGAGACATGGTATTGTGTGTACGTGTTGGTGTAGGCATGCAAATAAATCAGAGATATTCCATAATACACACAGCCTCTCTGTTCTTAGTTTATACATTCTACAGTAATAAAGCACAAGGCTTACCTTTTTCACGTATTTAATCTTTGCGCGACTTGTAATTACCTTCGCCAAATTGAGATTACACAATATAAAGTGATTCTTCCAAATATGCCAAAGCGAGTTACAAATTTCTTACAGAAAGATGAAACAATAAAAGCAGTGTAATACAGTAAAACAATGTAGATAATTTAGGAATGAGGCTGAATATTCTGAATAGACTGTTCCACTATTACTGCCAAGGATCTGTTGACCTCACACGTCTAGAGGCTGAAGAGCAACACACACACAGGCAGCTGAATAATGTGTGTCAAATCACTCGCATTGCATGTGGTCGCAGATTGACATATGCCAACGGCACTGTCCTATTTCCAAGAGCCAATATCTAAACGTGTTCAGAAAATGTGCAAACAAATCTTTACACTGAATCTTCAAACTGAACTGACAATACTGAATCACCATTGTCACAACAGAATCAGTAGCTTTTAGCATTGGAGTTCCACTCACTGGTGACTGAGAGCACTAACCTAGGCCGTGATTACTACCGGGTTAAATGCAAGGCCTGTTGAAGGAGGCTTGGACACGGGCGGACATGGGGTATGGGGTATATCACACGCACAGTGTAACTGGAGCTGCATTCGTGCGGTCGATTGGCTCAAATTCGGCGAGTGCAGACCAGATTTTACTGCGCATGTATTGTACTCCAAAGATATAACACGTTGATGACGTGTGACATCTCCTCTTTCCACCCTCCTTGGTTAAATGCTTACTGAAAGACTGCAAAAGCCACAGAAGAAAACTGATGTGATAACTTTGTTGGTTGATGTGATTAACCTTGTAAACAGCGCTTGTATTGGCCTAGTTTTCTACTGAACCGAACGTAACAGTTTGGACCTACAACTCACTGAACTGAAGACCTGAACATCACAGTTTACGGTGATAGCTTATGGATGCACATCAAGTTTATTTATACAATGCAATAACTTAGCTTAGATAAACTCCTACATTGCCAATATCTAAATTGATACAGTAAAAATGTTGTATGTAGTCAGAGAGTCCTGATGTCAAATATATCAGTCATTGTCAGGCATTATTTATTATTTTTTTTCCAGCAACCCAAAAATAAAAAAATAAAGACATTTCCCTCAAAAATTAGTGGTATTTTCGTTTTAATTTATAAGGGACATGTAATGTTTTATATTTCTGGTGAATATAATCCAATTAATCATATTTCCATATATGTATTTTGTATATACAATTCCCTTTGTTAACACCTTATTTTGAAAACCCGACGTAGTCAGACGTGTATTCTTTCGCTAACTTCTCCAAGTCCGTCTCTAGCTCTCCCCGTCAGCTCCGTTCTCTTTCTCCATCCATAGTCAGCTCCATCGGGGCCGTTAGAATACATTTAACATAAATGTCAGTATATGGGTGCTCGACAGTTATAACGTCGACCGATTTGACCACAGAGATGAGAGAGACAGCCGGCTTATGACTTACCGTTACCACAATACGATAACGCTTCCTGTCAGTGACAGAGTTAGCATGTAGCTTTAGCTGTGATGTCTAGCTCTGCTTTTCCTGTCAATGTGTGAAACCCAAAGTGTTTCCATACTTCACTGGACGTGTAGTGTTTACCATGCAGGATTTAAAATGTGAGGGTGCAGGTCGTACCCACGCAGACTCTCTGCCGTTTTCTGCTTTTTATCTTCTTGGCTCGCTGCAGTTTGTTTTGGTTTTTGACGGATACGGAACGGATATGACGTCCCGTTACTCAGACTACAACAATAAAAGTGGTAACTTCCTTCTACCTCTGCATAGACTCAAATGAAGCAAATATGTCGATTCTGGCATTTTAAAAAATAATTTCAAAATCGTAAAAAAAAGAAAAAAAAATGCCCAACCCCTAGTATTAGTTGGTATTCACTAATTTTCAATGCCAAGAACTCAAGTCAATATTCGTGGTGAACAATTCCCATCCTTTTCATTGCTTTAATTCTGCTGAACAGTGCAATTCATACAGTGGTTACTGAGCTGAAATCGCCACAATCTCAGGCACTTTTTTTTAACTGTATAGAAAATAGATTAAAGTGTGACAGTACATAACATATTGATCAAAACGGTTTTTGTTAATCACCACATTCGTAATATCAATGCAATCTCATTAAAGCAATGATAATTTTAAGATTAGATATAAAATATACATGTTATGGCAAACTCAATGTTATAATAATCATAAGGAAGAAGATACCATTATGCTGTTTGGGCACTTTAGAGATTTCATTTCATTTAGAGATTCATTTGAGAATATGACCCTTTGAGGATATGTATGGTCAGACATGACGGGGAGCAAATATTAGTTGTCACCCAGGCATTGCACTCAGCGTTTAGTTGTTGGCCTGCATCTGAAAGGTAAGACTCTTACTTGGACTCTGAATGGAAACCACAAAACCTACATTATATTGATTAATTGTCTTTGTTCACTTTTATATCTTATATAGTTGTCTGATAATGTATTGACTGAAATGTTAAAAAACAAAATGTACATGCTTTTGTCAAAACGTTTGAAGAATAGAGTTACAATTCATGACAAAAGTTTTTACCATTGGGCAATTGTGTTGTGATAGATTCTAGTCAGGTAGAGAGGGGGGGAATGTAATATGTAATGAACTTTAAGCCTTCAATTCATGTTTTTATAATTGTTTTAATCATTAATGTAATGACATAAACTCTATTAAATTTAAAAAAAATAATGGAAAATGGCAATCACAAGTTACCTGAACCCAAAGCACTGTGTCGAAAGTGCTTCAATTTATAATCATATAGAGAAAAGTGATCAAATCATCACATTAGAGAAGCTTTAACTTGCAAATGTTTTTTATTTTTCATGACAACTTAAATCAAATGTAAAAAAATGATTAAGCTGATTCATTTGATCAATTATGAGACAAATAACTTCCTTTGTCTTGTTGATTTATCTTTATCTGCTGATTGTGAAATAGGGGATAATGATCTACTCCACCAATGTTACAAGGATGAGAAGCTTCTTCATCCTTGGATTCCCCGGACTTTCACCAAAGTATTATGGACCTGTGTCAGCTCTGCTCTTTTTCGTCTACCTAACTATTGCAATAGGAAATATTTTCATTTTAACATTTGTAATCTATGAGAAGTCCTTGCAAAAACCAACATATCTGGTCTTTTGTCACCTGGCACTGAATGACTTAACATTTGGCACTTTGACTCTCACAAAGATTATATCAAAGTATTGGTTTGGTGATAGCATTATTTCATTTTATGGGTGCTTTACACAGATGTTCTTTGTTCATTATTTAGGATCAGTAACCTCTTTCATGCTGTTGGTGATGGCTCTTGATCGATTTATTGCAATATGTATTCCACTGCGTTATCCTGTCCTAATCACAAACAACATCATCACTGTGCTCTGTGGGTTTGCTTGGTTCATACCTCTGCCTTTGATGGTGACCATTGTACTCCATGCCCTCACTTTACCTTTCTGTAAATCCAATGTCATTGCTCAGTGCTTCTGTGACCACATTTCTATAACAAGTCAGGCATGTGGTGAGGACGTTAAAATTGTACAGGTCACTACTCTCTGTATGGCCATGTTTTGTCTCTTGCTCCCTCTTACTTTTATCTTGTTTTCTTACATCTCCATCATCGTGGTTATTTTGAAAATGTCCAATGCTGCAGGCCGCAGAAGAACCTTTTCAACTTGTACGCCACAAATATTTATCACATGTCTTTTTTACCTTCCCAGGTGTTTTGTTTATGTAGCTAATACTGTTGGATTTTCTATCAGTTTAGATGTTCGTATTTTACTGGTATTGTTGTACAGTCTTTTTCCTGCTGCTGTTAATCCGATCATATATTGTTTGAAGACTCAAGATATCAAGCAGACTTTGATCAAGAAGCTGAAAACAACTAGGGTTGGAATAGAGATAAAACTTTCATTCTAATAACAGACTGGTACCTCAGTCATCCACTCTAAAGGTTTGGCTTAATTTGTAAGAAATGCGAATATTCAAATGTGATCATTTTTATTACGTAAAGGTTGGCATGATTGTGTAAATTTGATTTTTGGTGTACTTGTGTGTTTCATTACCATAAAGCGTGCAGTTCAGATGATAATGAAAAAATCTAAATGGTACTCACTAGTAATATCACATGTAACTGTTTTACAAATACTGCACTGTATGACATACAATGGACATGATGAACTAATAAGAAATAATACTGTACATTTTCTTCATTATGAGGACTTCAGATACCACAACTTAAGTCTTTTACTCACATACAAAAGGGTGCATTTTTCATTCACTTATATTTACTGGGCACTTCACAAGCCACTAGCATTATAGGGCCCTAAATCAAACTCGCCGCAAAGCGGTGCACAGCATATCGTGACTGTCATTGCTAGTTTCAGACCGACGCAGTTGTCATTTCACGTGTTATTTATACGTTGTGTAAGTAGCAAATGCTCTTGCGCCCACGGGCACATTGGTCTTAAAATGAGGTGTGGGCAGGTGCATTGTTAACGCATTGCTATTTTGACCTGAAAAGTCAAGGTTCCTAGTGTGGCAATTTAATTCATTGCAAATGTGTTTGTTAAAAATGCATGCACCACTTTAGAACATTATGAACAAAAATAATAGGGGCCTTCAGGCAACACCTTCATCATTATATCCATCTATAGTGCTTATTTGTATTTCTAAATGGCGTGTGGGGAAATTTCAGTGCTTATCTGTGATGAGGATGAGATGTGGAGTTGATCTGGTTGCTGGTCAGATGCTCATCTGCTGCAAGTCCATCGGTGATGTCTCCAACATCCAACAGTCCACTATTCATTTCACAACTCATGAAATGCTGAAAAACCCACATAAACAGGCCAACATTAGTCTATATCAAAGTAAAAACACTACAGACCTGGCACTAAAATCTCTCCAAAATCCCAAAAGATAAATGTCTATTGAAAATCTGATTGTAGCTCACTGTCATTTACGATATTTAAGACCTTTTTTTTAGATTTGGATGGGGGATGTATTTATCTTTGTCATTATTTATCACTATTATTACAATTATTTTTGATATGTGTACATGGATGTAGTCACTGAAACTGCTATTTATATATTTACTTTTACTTCTCTCTTTTTATTATTATATGATATATGATTGTTTACCTGCCTACATGCCCTCCCCATTTTTCCCAGTCATGCTGAATCAGTTCCCAACTAGGGAAGGCTATTTCAAACTGATGTGAGTCTCAGATCTGTTTGACTCTGATAAAGACGCAGTTGGCATCGAAACGTTAGTATTTAATAAAGTTTACTGCCTTAAACCTGTGTGCTCCAGTGTGCTTTGGAATTGCTCTCTGAAGTCTCTCCTGTTATAATGTTTCATCAACTCAATTTCATCCACAGCCAGCATTGTGTCGAAGGGTCCAATTTCAGCATGTAATTCTGTATTCACACTCCACAAGGACACATCACACTTAAACATAACTTGAATTAACAGTTCTGCAAGTCTGTAAATGTGAATTAACAAAAGGAAAGCAATTGCAGACTGTTGGTCTTTTGGAAAGTGCCTCTAAAATTCACATGTTGTGACAAGTGCCATCTTATAATGCACAAGAAACTGATCTACAAACAACATCCTGAATATTCATCTATTAAATAATGCACAAGTTACATAAGAAACAGACAAGAATGTACATAAAGGACAGTTAGTGACATATGAATAATTAGTGTGACATTTACATTGAACATGGATGTCTTTACATGGGTTTCATACATTTAAGCATCATCACCCTTATCGTCATCATCACCATCATCCTCTGACTGTAAAAATAACCAAATAAACACGAAAAGATCAAGAGTTTGTTGAAACATCTTTCACTGCCTGTTCAGACGGGTGAATTAAGGGTGATTGGGAGGTTTTGAATTTCCGTCTTATGTACGCTTTCTTGGCATAAATAAAAACTAAAGCCCAACACATGATACATTTCTGTAATATTGAAGATGTTACCTATCCATTTGAGGAGGAAAGCAGATTAGATCATATTCCAAGGAGGCAAGGCATACCCTTTTGTGTACACTGACCCAACACCATTTTTTTGGCAACATTTGGGTGGTTAGGACAGGACTTTTGGGTGACTGGGACAGCACATATTATCATTGATTTAGGCTAGTGTGAGCATATTTATTGCACAATTTAATTCATACTTTGATGTAATTTCACAAGCACATTTTACTTTCCTGTTCACCATTAAGAATTATGACTCCATGTTCATTTCTGTTAAACTTTATTACTGAAGGCTTAAAAAATCTGTCCACAATTCATACAGTATAAAGCTGCCTTTCCTCACGGTCACAACAACCCCATCCCTCCCACTCCCTCCCTTGATTATCTCAACCTAAATTTCATTGAATAAATTGAATTGAGGTAAAACAAAAATGCTTAACAATTTCTTTTTACTGATTTTGTTGCAGCAGTACATCATTCATGTTTCCATCAAAGGTTTGTGCAATTTATTAGCTATGTCAATTTTATGACCTTATGATGGAAACTAGCTAAAGCTCATGTAATGTTCCTCATCTCATGCTTTGCAGGGTCAACTTCCTGTTTGATGCTTGCCCCGCCCACCTAGGTGATGTCACACCAATGAGGGCATGCAACTTTGATCATGTGGTTTCATAGCTAGGGCTCAGCAAAAAAAGTTTATTTTTACTCGTCAGGTGAGAAAATGAACCCTGTATAGTAACATTGTCCCATTCGACCTTATCTCCCAATCCCCCTTACTTCAGCCAACCCGGTCAAAGTCCAAACCAAACTTTTTTATGACATTGATTTACATTATTAATGAGTTTTGATATATCAAAAATGATTTCAATAAAGTAACAGACTGAATAAATATTTACAATTTTTCCATCTGACCCAATAGTGACACCTAACCTTTATAATGGCCATCAAATAATCTCCTCTATGTCACTTTGCATGTCATAGTTATGACTGGAGTCAGTGGGCAGACATGCTATATCCTCAAATACAGGAGCGTAGCTGCAAAAAGGTAGGTGCATATTTAAAATATGTTCCCATTGCTCAAACACACTGGAGGGAGCACTCTCAGCTTTATGCTGATCTGCAGTCGAGGTGTGTCTGAAGCTGCCCCCTGACAGGGATGACTGGTCATGTACATATTTCCTGGCTCTGACGATAGAGAACTGTCCACCCTCAGACTCCGAGCAGGTGAATGTGCTGTCTGTTTCACTGTCAGACGAGGCACCTACCATCGTGGTGGACTTGGCAGGTCCGGACCTCAGGGATGCTCGATGTGACATTGTTTTCTCCTGAGGAGTGTTTAGTTTATTAATTTCTTCAAAAGTGAGGCATTGTACAGGTTCTAGGAACTCCGGTTGTAGGAACCTCTTCTTGTAACAAGGCGGTGTATGCTGCGAGTGCTCTGCATCGATCTTAGTCAACAGCTGCTTGTTTAGGAAAGCCACATCTTGAGGCTTTGTAGGACTTTTTGCCCTCTCTTCACTGGGGCGTTCTTTCTTAAATCCTGCTAACAGCATCCTCAAATCCCCCCACCGTTTAGCATCAGCTTTCACACACTTGGTGCTGTACAGATGCCTGTGCCAGCTGAGCTTCAGAGAGGCAGTGTCTGAATGAAGTGCACTTGAGATGCTGCCGATTTCATAATACTCCAGCTCACTGTTTGGCACCGGCTGAACACTCGACAGACTGGCATCACCGTAAAACTCCAACCTCTGCTGATCAACACCTATTGGGTCTTGTTGTTTCTCTTTTTGTGCAGACTCTGCAAGCGTTCTGTTGTCATCAAAGCAAAACCCTACATTCTCCGTCCCTTGCACTGTTTTCTGTGGCGAGCTATCACTCTGACACTTTGCATTCTGCCGCCTCACACAGTAAAGGGCAGCACACATTCCTATGATCACCAGAATGGAGATTAGAGGAAGGATCACAGCTATGAGCCACAGAGGCGCACTGCCCTGCGCCTCAGAGCATTGATTATGTCTCTCTGTGGTAGAGATGCAGATGTCACAGGCGTGGTCGGAAACATTCTGGAAACAAATGCAGGACCTGTTCTGCACAGCAGGTCCACACGCACTCCACCGGGTCTGACAGTGTGCAGAGAGACAACGGCTCCCAGCTGTGTCCTCCTCAGAGCAGGGCGACGGGAGGCAGACACCCGAAGAGCTGCAGCTCGACTGGACAAGAGTCAAGCTCGGCCAGACGTCCACCATCACACTGTGTCCACTGACAGGCAGAGTGTAACCGCTCACATTGAAGTACTGCACGCATCCAGTGAACCCTGAATGAAGACAGTTTCATCAGTGTTATTCAAAGTGCTAAAAGGACTGAATATGCATAAATTCACATGCTCTATCTCACACCAAACAATGAACCTAACCTGGTGAAGCCTCCTATATGAAGTATGATAATTAAGTTGCCATGTAAGACCCTCATCAGTTGAGGATCACCACCTAAAATCATCTTACTTTGGCTTATACACAACAAAGTTTCCCATTTCTTTCAAATATTGCTTCTTTATCTGACAACATGCCGTGTATAATACACTTGAACAAACACATGCAGTTTCTTCTTGGCCTTGACTAACAGTATATATACTGTACAGCAGTTATGTGTCCAATATGTATTCATTGTTGACTAAAAAAACTATACATCATTATTACTACTTAGGTTAAAAAAAAAAGTAGGCCTTTTTATAGCTGGTTCACACATTAAAGGAACAGTGCGTAACATTTTTTCGAGATCAATTAGCAGAAATGGAATATAATATTCATAACTATGTTTTCATTAGTGTATCATCATTTGAAACTAAGAATTGTTGTGTTGTCGTTAGCTTAGAATGAGCCCTTCATGTCTACATAGGAAGCGGGTTCTCTTCACGGAGTCCACCACGTTGCACCATCATGTTTCTACAGTAGCCCAGAACGGACAAACCAAACACTGGCTCTATCGAGCAAGAGCCATTTGTGTTTTTACGTTACCTGAAGGCCGTCCTAGTTCTCCGACATGCCTGTGAAACTGCGGTAACGTGACCCGCACAGTGCAAAACCGTGGTACCGCCAATCGCAGTCTGACTTCTGTTGCTCCTAAAGTAGTGTTATCATGGTGAGGATGGCCTCTGAGTGAGGCGAACGGCGTTACTGCGGTTCAGCACTCGGCGGCTCACGTTACCGCAGTCTTGGAAAGGGAGGAGTGAGCGGAGGGGTACTCAGTTGGTTGCAATCTGCAACCACACCACTAGATGCCACCAAATCCTACACACTGTCCCTTTAATACTTCATTTGTCAGCAATGATTACTGCATATTTACCTGACTGTTGGAGCTTTGAATCACCTGCTGCACCAACAATAATCTTTTCCACGCCAACAAGAGTGAGATCCATACTGCGATCAGTGATGTTCAAGACTGATTTATTATCCAGAAGCACAAAGGTGTCCTGTCCATTGCTGAACAAGGAGAGGACATGCCAGACGCCATCAGCCACGGGGGAGTCCACAGTGAACTCTGACAGGTGTCCTGACAGCGTATCTTTGGAAATGTACACAGGCTTTCTGTCTTTTATCTGAATTAGACAGAAAAAAAACAACCTTCAAACACAAATCTAAGATGAATAAATATCTGTATAAATGCATTCCATACTGTGCCTACCTTCAGCATAGTGTATCCTGTCTGTCCAACAACAAATATTAACACGCCGTTATCTTGTGTCTTGAACTTGATGTTAATCCCTCTTTGGTCTCTGGTGTGTCCCTCTTTGTCATCATCCAGCCTGTCTTTTACCAGGTAGTCTCTCTTGAATCGCTCCTTGATGACATACTCAATGTAGTCATTCCCAGTAAATCGCAATACAAGCTCCTCTGACATTTCTATTCAAAACAACAGAACATGGGGAAAAGAGTATTATGAAACTGATAAAAATCAAACAAAAACAGTCTTGTGTATTAAAAGCTATTTTTACCTTTAGCACAGTTGTTTCCAGTAAAAGGACCTTTGCACTCGCAAAGAAAGTCAGACCAAAGGTCATGGCACACGCCGCCGTTCTTACATGGGTTGCTATGACATGGCGATGGCGTTGTCCGAGGACACCTTTATAAGACAAAAATGAGTTGCAAAGACAAATTGTTGAAATGACCGACTTTACTGTCTTTCAGAGGCTGTAGCAGGTTCAGATATCATATGAAACTAGAAAACCTAAAGAATCCATTGTTACCAACCATGTCATGCTAGCTTGTTTGGTGAGGAAAAACTGTCTCAGCCATTTTCAAAGGGGTCCCTTGACCTCTGATTTCAAGATATGTGAATGAAAATGGGTTCAATAGGTACCCACGAGTCTCTCCTTTACTGACAGTTTGGGGCAAAAACCATGCAGTTTTTTTTACATGCAGTATAAATGTGCTATTTTTGCCTATTCTAAAAATGGTTTGAATATTTCTGCATACTGGGGTTCCTAGACAGTGTTGGAATTGCATAAGTTGGGTATCACAGTAAAGCTGAGACTCTTGTGGATCCAATGACCCCAACATTTCATTGTATTAAGAAACTTGACCTCAGTGTATAAAATGACCTGTTGTGACCTCTAGGATAATCACAGCCTCATGAAACTTTACAACCACAGACTAGAGACCTAGGACATTCAGAGGATGGATGGTAGATTGACTATAAGGGGGTTTCTGAGCAGTTTCCAGTCTTACAGGGTTAAAGTATTTGCATATCTTCATTAGGTGGGGACAGTAGAGAACTGACACCAAATGAATTGGGAGAGAGGAGGTATGACATACAACTAAGGTCCAGCATGACTCGAAACAGGGATGCTGTGACCACAAGGCCAGTGTCACAGACCCCTACACCACAGAGATGCCATGATAATATACAATAGTTTAAATCATAAAACCTCACAGTTTAATATTATATTAGGAAAGTGAATTGTGTATATGCTTACCTGTTAAGGATGTTATATGTTGCAAGGGCCATTGCAGGTCTCAGCAGGATGCCATTCACATGAATGTTCCGAATACATCCAACAAAGTCATGTGTTTTTATCTGAGCAGGAAGCTGTAAAACAGATTCAAAAGTCCTCGTTCCTCCAAACGTCATATTACTGCTAACATCTAGTGTTCTGGTTGTAAGTAAAAAACAGAGAGAGGCGAAGATATTAATAAAGATTAAACACAAGACCATGAATTGTGGGTAAATAGTGATTATTATTTCACTGCTACCTCTTTAAGTTACTGCCATCACTTCGTGAAACACAAAATGCATCGTTCTCAACATCTGTGCAGTTGTCCACATGCAAAGAACCCATCTGTTAAATGCAAATAGTGCTACATAAGTCTTTTCAGGAAAAATACCATCTCATTAACCTTGTGTTTGTGCTGACATATCTAAAAACTCACATTCCCAATCCTCCTGGCGGTGACACTGTGGAAATGTCCGTCTGCCACTTGCTTGTGTGTGTGCAGCCTCACAGGTCCTGAGCCCAGGTCATAAGAGAGATGCATGGTGCCATTCAGTATCTCCAGTGCAAAGAACTCCCTGCTGGATGATCCTCCGGGGTTGTACAGGAGCAGGGAGTTCCTCTGCACTGTCGCGAACTCTAGGGCGATTAAATTAGTCCTGCGATCCAACGGGGGAAACTCCATGAAGGACAGCTCCTCGAAGCCATAACTGTGCTCCTCGCAGCGGACTCCACTGACTCCTAAAATAAAGATGGAACTTAGTGTTTGTACATTTTAATAAGTAAGTTGTTCTCAGTTGTAGCTTGGAAAAGTTAGAATATATTTCATGACATTTAAGGAATAGTTCATTACACTTATTTGCTTTCTTGTGTAAAGTTAGATGATAAAATTGATACCACTCTCATATTCTGTAAATTAAATGCAAGGCTACAGATATCAGCTGATTAGCTTAGCATAGCACAAAGACCGGAAATGAGGGGAAGCAGCTAGCCTGGCTCTGTCCAAAGGAAATAAAATCCACCAGCAGCACCTTAAAGGCCCAGTGTGGAGGATTTAGTTGCATCTAGTGGTGAGGTTGCAGATTGCAACCAACTGCATACCCCTCCGCTCACCCCTCGCTTTCCAAGCGAGAACTAAGGTGGCCTTCAGGTAACGTAAAAATGCAAAAAGGCCTTCGCTAGAGCCAGTGTTCGGTTTGTCTGTTCTGGGCTGCTGTAGAAACATGGAAGTGCAACATGGCGGACTCCATAAAGAGGACCTGCTCCCATATGAAGGGCTCATTCTAAGCTAACGAAAACATGACAATTCTTAGTTTCATCAGAGATTATACACAACTGAAAACATAGTTATGAATATTACTGTATATTCCATTTCTGCTAATAGATCCCCATAAATCCTACACAGTGGACCTTTAAAAGTCATTATTTAAAACTGAAGTGCAAAATGACAATTTTTTGTTTCAGGGGGCTGTGTGCCAGACTGTTTCTTAGGCGGGCACATATAAAATATGAATAGAATACATATTAAGAGAGCTGGTTCATATGAGATGTTGTCTCTTGTGGGGAGGGTTTGTTTAAATACGAGGAAAACGGCATACAATTTCAGACACTCTCTTGTGGAAATCACTCATAATGTTGCACTCATTTGTATGCATGAAGAGTGATAGACATTGTTGTGTAAAGAATAAAAAAAAGAGACATCGGAAAGGTGTAAGCGGAGGGGGTTTCCGTAGCTATTCAATCATCCGATAAGCACTTCTGATGGAGTATACTGGTGCCTGGTGTCTCCGCAGGTTGCCTAGCAAAGGCTCCAGACCAAGAAATAATGCGGCACATTATTAAACAAACAAAATATGGGTTAATTAATGAGCTTTATGACTTTGTTTGATTTTGTTACCTTTGGACAGAGCCAGGCCAGCGGTCGGTTTCCCTGTTTCCATTCTTTGTGCTAAGCTAAGCTAACCAGCTGCTGGCCGTGGCCTTGTATTTAACTGATTTAACAGATACGAGAGTGGTATCAATCTTCTCATCTAACTTTCCGCAAATAAACATATTTCCCAAAACTTTTGCTTTAAAGATCCTTCTTTTTGAATTATTCTTACCAAAGGGGCAATGACAAGAGAATCCTGTCTGTGAATTGATGCAGCTGCCCTGAACACAAGGCGTCGATCTACAGTGGTCTATGACCTGCTCACACACTTCCCCTGGAAAGAAAGCCACAAATAAAGCCCAGACTTTGAAGAGATTCTGGATTCTAGTCATGCAGAATAATACATAAATGTGTTTTTAATGCACCAAAGTCTACCCTCAAATCCAGGCACACAGTGACAGTGATATCCATCCTGAGTGGGAGTACAAGTTCCTCCGTTTTGGCACTTCACCTTCAGGCATTCATCTACATCAGTAGAGCAGAAAAAGCCAGAGAAGCCACTCTGACAGTGACAGTAGAAACTTCCTGCAGTATTCACACATGTGCCTTCGTTCTCACAGGGATTCACCTCGCATTCGTCAATGTCATTTTCGCACAGCGTCCCGGTGAAGCCAGCTGGACAGGTGCAATTAAAAATCTCTATCTGCGGTGACACAAAGATGACCGCCGGGCTTTCCAGAACAGCAACATCCTGGCTGATGTAAATGTTCTTGTTGCACGTTGCCCTGTTTTGACAAGGGCTGGTGAGACATGGGTCACTTGTGATGTGAGAAATCGTCACATTGTTCTGACCCTCCAGTAATTTCTTATGGCCTACAGAGATACCGCTGGCTACTTCTCTGCTAAGATATTGACCGTCATAATTTTTCACCGCAGTTAATAGAAGGATTTCACTGCCAATATGTTTGATTCCAAATACGTGAGTCTTAGAGGCCTGTAGGTTAAACAAGCTGTCCAGAGCTTTCACAAACCGCAAATACTTGTTAGACATAAACTCTTCCATTGAGAATGATGACACATAGAATAATATGCAGCTGTCTATAGAAGCATTTGTGAAACCTTTGTAGTGTACATAGATGCTGTTGTTGACTGGGAAGTGAAGCTGGTCTGTAGCCTCGATAGTGATGTTAAATGTAGCCTCGCCTTGAAAAGGAGATGACCACAGCTCACACGTGCCATTGGGTATCGTAAACATATTAAGTTGTCCATTTTTGATGGCACAGTGGAATGTGTCAGACTCATCCGTATCATCAGGATGGACGTTACCGATCATGCCCCCTTGGAAAGAACTGCCAAAATATTTCACCTCTATGAAGATGTTTCTAGGCAGTGAAGGGTTATCGTTTTCATCCACAATCTTGATGTGGATCATTGTTGTTGATGACAGCGGAGGGACCCCAGCATCCCTAACAGCAACCAGGACTCGATATGAAGAGATTTGTTCCCGATCAATAGTCCGTGTGGTGAATAAAACTCCATCAGGTGTCAGGGAAAAAGCACTACCTGTTGAAGGATTTACCAACCAGTAAGTAAAAGGTTCCCGGTTGGGCGGCAAGTCAGAATCAGATGCATTTAATCTGCCAACTATTGTGCCTTGAGGCTGATTTTCCTTCACTTGAGCCTCAGTGAATGTGAGTTTGGGAGCGTTGTCGTTAACGTCGTCAATAGTCACAAGGACATTAGCAGTCCCAGTGGCTGGTGGAGAGCCATTATCAGTGGCTGTAACGGTCAGATTGTAAACCGGCCGCAGTTCTCTGTCAAGGGAAGAGTTTACTGAAATAACACCACTGGATGGATCAACGGCAAAAGAGAGGTTTCCATTTTCAATACTGAAGAAGAAGTTATTCCAATCCAAGATGGAGTCCTCATCCAGAGCACTCACAGTTATCACAGATGTCCCAACCGGGCTGTCTTCTGCAACATTGGTTACATAAAATGCAGAGGTGAAAACGGGTGCATCATTTGTATCGATCACACTGATGTGGACCAAAGTCTCATCTACATCCATGCCAGTTATAACGCCAGAGTTCTTCGCCATGACTTTAAAAACTACATGACTGTTGCCTTGTTTCCTCAAACTGCCAGCTGTGTAGATTTCTCCAGAAAGTGTGTTGATTTCAAAGCCCATGTGTTTGTTTTGACCAAACATCAGGTAGAACACCTGACCTTCAGAGCCTTGGTCATAATCCGTAGCTGTTACTTTTCCAATCCTACTTCCAACCGGCACATTTTTGAATACAGAAAAGTGATATTCTTTTTTCCTGAATGTAGGCACGAACTCATTGATATCTGAGATTTGGATGACAACGTGTGCCAAACCAAATAACGTATGACCACCAATGTTTAAAGCTTTGATTGTTATATCAAAGACCTGCTCTCGCTCATAATCGAAGACGTCCAAAGTGGTGATGGTGCCATTTCTTGAATCAATTGCAAATTTATCCACATGGCCAGCAATAAGAGAGTATGATATTTGTGCACCTGAATCAGCATCCGCTGCCTTCACAACAAGGACATTTGTTCCAATTTCAGAGTTTTCAGGCACTGACGTTGTATACTCTGAGGATGGAAAGACTGGAGGATTGTCATTCACATCCATAACTACCACTGTGACATTTACCATGCCAGTTTTAGAGACCCAGCCTCCATCTATGGCTTTGATTTGGAGATGATAAACACCTTCTTTTTCAAAGTCAAGCTCTCTGATCAGTGTTAGCAGCCCAGATGCTTCCCCTACAGAGATTGGTAAATGTGGATTTTCTGGGGTAACACAGTACATGATGGCACCATTGGGACCATAGTCCCTATCTTCTGCTTGAATTCTCCCAATTACTGATCCTACCGGCAAGTCCTCAGGGACAGAGAAAATGACATCCGGCTCCCTAAAGCTTGGAGAAAAATGATTCCTCCCAGTGATTTCAAAAGTGATTTCAGTCTGTGATGACAAGGAGGGGAAACCCTGATCTTTTGCCATCACAAATGCAGTGAAAAACAAATTCACGCTCTCCACCAGACTTTGATTTAACATTACTTTTCCACTGTCTGCTTGGATCCAGAAGAAATCAGACGCATTGCCTCCATTCAAAACATATTCAATTCCAACACTGATGTTACTGACATCCTGATCTATTGCTGTAAACTGGACCACCTCGCTGCCAACGGCCATGTGATACGGGATAGCAATCAAAGACTGGATAGGTAAAAACATTGGTGGGTAGTAGTTGTATGGTTCTAATCTCACTGTGACAGTGGCGTTACTGTACAGAGGAACACTGCCACAATCAATTGCAATGACTGTAAACTGGCAGATATCAAAAGCAGAATTACGTAACATCAGTGGCTGCTTTGTATAGATCTCACCGGAAGAGGCGTCCACCCAAAACTGCTCATTTGGAGGTTCAATAACGTACAAAATCTCAGAGTTTTGCCCCACGTCTGCATCTGTAGCAAGAACCCGTATAACAAACACCTCTTTGTCTTGTGTTTCAGGGAGAACAGCGCTGTAAAAATGATCAGAAAATACTGGTCTATTATCATTGACATCTGCAATGATTATAGTGACGTCGGTGCTAATGCTCCATGCTGAATCATTCGCATTTACTTTCAAGACATAATGATCCTGCATCTCCCTGTCCAGAAGTCCTTCAACAGTGATGTAGCCAGAGGTGAAGTCAATATTAAATGGCATACTGTCACTTTGGTCAATTATGGAGTAATGAAATACTGCGTTGGCACCAGTATCATCATCAGTTGAGGTGACTTGTATAATCGTGTGTCCAACCGTAGAATCCTCAGGTACCTCGGTGAGAAAAATCTGTGTGAAACGAGGGGCGTTGTCATTTCTGTCTAAGACAACAACAATAACAGTTGCTGTGTCTTTATGAAGAGGGTTGTTTAGCTCCACAGCTTCAACTGTTAAATTGAATTCAGGGGTATTTTCTCTGTCTAAACTTGTAGTGGTGCTCAATAAACCATTTTCAGGGTCAATTGTGAAAAGACCATCAGTGTTTCCTTCTGTTATATTGTACTGCACTGTGCCGTAGCTGCCTGAATCGGCGTCAATGGCGATCACAAATCCGTCACAAACCCAGGATGGTGGGGAGTTCTCAAAAACCTCACACCTGTACTCAGCTTGGGTGAACTGAGGGATGTTGTCATTTACATCGCTGATGTTTATGTGAATTTCCGCAAATGATGAGAAAGGAGGCGAGCCGGAGTCTCTAGCTTCAATCAGCAAAGTAAACTCCTTTTTGTTCTCGTAATCCAGAGGGTTCTCCACCGTCAACGTTCCACCAAATTGCGCCACATGAAACATGTTCTCAAAGTTTCCAGAAGCCAGATAAAAAGAAACAGGTTCAGCTCTGATGCTCGCTGCAGAGACAACTGCAACTAATGTTCCCACAGGCTCGTCCTCAGAGAGGAAATCACTCAGAACGTCCACGGTCATCTCTGGAAACTCTGAGACGTTCTGAAACCTGATGCTGATGGTGGTGGTCTCGAATTTAGGATTTTCTCCAGCATCTTCCACGTGTACATAGACGATGATAGCTTCCGTACTCCAGAGAGCACTTGAAGTGAATACAGTGCCGCTGTAAGGATGGATGGAAAACAAATCTGAACTCTGTCCATACAACGAATAATGTAGTTCTGCGCTCATATCAGTATCTCCATCTGTTGCTTTTACTGCACAAACAACTGAGCCTGTAGGGAAAAAAAAACATAAACAAAGTAAAACTCTCAATCAAGTCCATGTTATTCAGTATGAAACATATAACGGTCAAGTGGAAGTAAAAACTCTCACCTGGAGCCATCTCAGTGGGCACATAGGCCACATAGGGACTGTTCATAAACTGGGGCCAGTGGTCGTTAATATCTCCAATGAGAACAGTAACAAGCACAGAGCTTGAGAGAGGCTGAGTAGGATGCTGATCACTACCAATCACCATCAACCTGTAAATGGCTACTGTCTCCCTGTCCAGGACATCAGTTGTAAACAGCTCTCCAGATGTTTCTTCAATGGTGAAAGGCACATCAACGTTCTCCATGGAATACCTAAAGGAGAGTCAAAAGATGTAAGAGCCAATCAGTGTACTATGATAAATTATAAATCATTATAATGTATAGAATCCAAGAGGGATTTCCATTTGCTCTTATGCACCATATTCAGCAAGTACACAAGAAAGACTATTGTGTAAAAAATGTTGATCTTAATGTTATGCTGCTATCCTCAAGGAACATGATACCAAAGTAGGCCACAGTCAAAAATGCGTAACTTTAGCAGTAATTTAAAGCTGGGGTTGGTAATCTTAAAGGCCCAGACACACCAAACCGATATCAAAGAACTAGCAGCGATGAAGGCCGACTGTTGTGTCGCCTCACATCGCTTTTGTCTTGGCCGACAAGTTTACTTGAACACGCTGCAAAGACTACAGTTGACGGACAGTTAGCTTATACGTGCACCTACGTGAGAGGAAATAACTCTCCCTACCAGGAGGTGGTGGTAGGCTGTATTTGTCATTCAAAAAGGGAAACCAGAAGACAGAGGGTCCGCCGCCAATTCAACATACTGAATTGGCCAAAAAACCTCTGACAGACTAGAGCTGACGGCATGGGACACACCACAAAAACTAGGCCGACAAATGCTCATCAATGGCCCCAAACTGGCTGACGACCGACCGTTGGCTTGGTGTGTCAGGACCTTAATAAACTAGCAAGACTATACGCTAGATTTAAAAAATTATTCAACCGAAAATCGAAGCCAAGCGTTGCCAACTCTTTTCCAGTGAAAGTAGCTAACAGCATTAGCTCCAAAAGTCCCTAAATCTAGCGAGAAAGTCGCCAAGTCGGCAACACAGACAGTCCATCCCTTCAGGCCTTCCTCCAAAGCCATTCCCCCACAATTATCATTGTGAACGTAAACATATAATGAACGTAAACAACGAACATGGCTATCGTTAGTACTGACAGCTTTCAAGCTAGCAGCCTTTGGAAGACTCCAGTGACGCGCGATGAGTGCGCGAGCAGAGTGCACGCAGGTAGGCTGGTAGGTAGGCTGTTCAATCATTTCATGCGGTCTGAATGAAATGATTGGGCACAAACACCGGATTATTTTCTTCTTCTTGTCAGAACATTTGATTTATTGGGTGTAAAGAGAATTATTTCAACAAATATAACAAAGAAGAAGATTACCAACCCTAACTTTAAGTATTATATGTATTATAAATAGTACTTCTCAACATTGCTCTCAAATTTTGAGTGACTTTTTGACATTTTACCTTATTTCCCCACTGACACCCTCATCGATGTCCGATGCAGTTATCATGGCAAACACAGTGCCTATAGGACTGTCCTCAGACACTATGGTGTTGTAGACTTCCTCGGTAAACTCTGGCCGGTTATCATTGACATCATCCACCACGATGTGTATGGTCAGAGTTCCTGTTAGAGGTGGCAATCCTTCACATGACAAAGTAAATAATAGTTTATCAAACTGTTTGAAGTGACACTGAACAACACATTATAAAGTGATCACACTTAGCTTCGGCCTGAATCACCTGAATCGACAGCAATGATGGTAACGAAGTACAACGACCCCGTCTCTCTGTCCAGGCTGTGTAAAATTTGAAACGTGCCACTGGGAGTGATGGAGAACAAACCATCACTATTTCCTTTCTGTATGAAATAGGTAAGCTGGCTGTTGACGCCCAAATCTTTATCCAAAGCTGATACCTGGTTTAAAAAAAGACAATAAACAACCTAGAAATTAACATAAAACATTCTGTAATCAACATTCAACGTAGACGTGTTACCTGACGTGTTAGCTGAGAGGGGTCCTCCCCGTTCTCTATTACATGCATGGTCAGTATTGTCGGAGTAAAGAGGGGCGCAAAGTCGTTGACATCCAACACTGTGATGCTGATAGCAGCTGTAGCAGATCTGTGTCCGTTCCCCCGATCCACAGCTGTTATGATTAAGGTGTAGTTTGAATCCCTCTCCCTGTCCAGTTTGTCCATGACTGTGATGACACCTCGAACCGCGTCCACCACAAACGGACTCGCCTGGGTCAATATGTACCCTATTTGTCCGTTTGTCCCGATGTCTCGATCATGAGCCTGAACCTGAAGCAGGCTCGTTCCTCGAGGGATATCCTCTCTGACTGTCAGGCTGTAGTCGCTTTGAGAGAACTCTGGGTCGTGGTCATTAGCATCCTCAACGTGCACCGTGACATTCATAACGGTCGCCATCCTGGGGGAGCCTTTATCAGTGGCTGTTATAGTAACAGTCAGGATATCTACCTGTTCTCTGTCCAATGCCTCCTCCAGGTATATTTTCCCACTCCTGTTATCGATGCTAAACACGCCACCAGACGTGTTGTTTAAATAATATAAAACTTCCCCGTTGGATCCAATGTCTTCATCCTCAGCATGTACAGTCATTACAACAGAATGGAGTGCAGTGTCCTCTGGCACACTGACTATTTTGGCTGACACAAACACTGGAGCGTTGTCATTGACATCGTCGACCACCACACTAACACATGCTGTGCTGGTGAACTGTAAAGACACAGGCTGGACACAGTCATTGGCTGTCACAGTCAGATTGTAGAAGGGTTGTCTCTCTCTGTCTAACTCTGCGTTCAGGCATAAACTACCAGCTGTGTTTATGAAGAACACTTCCTCTTCGTCTCCACCGATCACTCTTAGCTTCAAGTCTCCATTGTCACCTGGCAGACAGGAAAAGATAACACATGATGTTATCACAGATGATGGATTGTCCTTCTCATAATGGCTTGGTGTACTATAGATATATAAATCAGGGAACAAAACTTTGCACTTTGCACATGACGCACTGATACTAATGGTACATGTCCAGAGGCTCTGTCCTTTCCACGCCTCATCGTCTATGTAAGCAATCAATGCATGCTACTTTATGCAAATCAGGGGCGTCCCTGATCGTTGTCGATCGCAAATAAAGACAGACTCAGCAGCTGCATGGCTCATTTCTCGTAACAAATGTTTTCAGAAACACATTTTGGTGAACTATTTTCATAATATAATAGAAGAAAGTTTCCAAATGAGCTGCCATGTTGGTTCCAGTTTGAGAGCTGGAAGCAGCAACCCAGGAGGGAAAGCGCTCATCCAATCAGGTGCCTATAGTGCCTTGTGTCTAGTGGCAGCCCATCAAGGGTCCAATTCTGGGAAGTGAGGCAATCCCTCACGATAAAAAAAACGCTCTTGTGGACATGCACCATAAAACCTGTTTGCTTCTAAGTACATATGCTAATAATATACTTTAAGGACCAAGGATATCCTTATTATCCCCGAGGGGCAATTTGTTGTACAGCCAGCAGTGACCACATAATCATCACACAAACAATAAATGCAATAAAGATCACATTGAGTTATTTAAAAGGCCAATGACAGCAGGGATAAATGAGTTCTTGAGTCTATTGGTCCTGCATCTTGGCAGATTGTATCGGCGGCCAGACGGAAGCAACTTGAACTCCTTGGACAGGGGTTGGCTGGGATCAGCCAGGATTGACTGGGCCTCCTTCAAAGTCCTAACCTTGTAGTAATCAAGTATTCATTAGCCATAAAAAAGAGGTCAAGAATAGGAATCACTGGCAAATGTGAAACTAAAATATGCAGATTTGAGCTGCCAGTTAAACATGAGATTTTCAGCAATCAAATAACACAAAGATAAACAAGATGTGTGATCATGTCTGAACTTGCCAAATGTGGCATGTCTAGCTAAAAAATGTGTGAGTAATAATTATGCAAATTTTTCCACACTCATAACTTGGAAGGTTTTATTTTCACAGTCTTCCAACTGTCAGGATAAATCTGGGTGGGGAAAGTGAAAAGCAGCCCCTCCCCTCCCCTCCCTCATTACCACTGCTGAGGTGCCCTTGAGCAAGGCCCTTAACAGACTGTGGTTGTACTGGACAGCTTCCAGGTGTAACTGTGTGATTGTGATCAGGGCGTTCCTGAAAAAGAGAGCAGTGCTCTCAGTGAAACTTCCCCCTGGTGGAAAGAAAAATCCATGCTTCTCTTCACACTGGTCTTGCAGATTGCATTGCATGTAGGTCAATTTATGTACTATATGCTTATTGAACATGTAGATGCTGTTATAAATAGGCATGGTGCATTTAACAGCCTTTGGCACTGATGAGAGACCTGTACCAGATGTAAGGCCATGCAGATCCTCAGGCATGGCCACTAGAGGGAGTAATTTCCAAACATGCTTTCTATGAAGAAAATACATGCTGCTTGGGACTATGAGGGAAGGACAAACTGTATTTTGCTATTTTAATCCTTCAAGTGTACTGTAGCCTCCATTTTAAGGTGGTGTACATGTTAAGAGGAATAATAAGGGCAAGCGAGTGACCATCACCTGCTGAGGCGATTTTTGAACTGAAAGTTCACCAAAGTAAACTGCATTTCGAATGCAAAAGATGCAAATTTGCTTCGCAACCGGAAGCAAATGTTTTTTCGTACTTTCGCTCATGTAGAATTGGAAGTGAACGGGAGGCAAATAATAATTTCCCGCATGTGTGACCGCCCCATAAACTCAATAAATCTCAAAATTCTGCTTTTTTATTAATGGCATTTATTTGTACTTTTCAATACTTAAGTACATTTAATATCAGAAAATGACTTTTGATACTTAAGTACGGTAAAATATCAAACACTTTAAGACTTTTACTCAAGTATTATTCTAATAGGTGTATTTAACTTCTATTTGAGTCATTTTCTGGTTGGATATCTGTACTTTTACTCAAGTGTGGCTTTCAGGTACTTCATCCACCACTGCTCATAAGGACGAAACCCACCTGAATATTGAAAAACTTTGCACACTACATATCTGCATTTCCCACAACTTTATCTAGTCATTAACAAATAGGTCTTTTTTTTACCACAATGTTTTTTTATTCACTGTTGTGCAACATTTTGATCCGTTTGGGTTTTTTTGTGACTATTGTTTTGCATTGCAGTTGTTGACACCTTTGATCAACGATTACTTCATTGTTTTCTGAAGATGCATATAAGGCACCTGTTGTAGATTGCCATCATTTTGAGAAATGTATATACATTATATTGTGATGTTTGTTGGTGTCTGTGTCTGATAAACATCTGATTGATTGAAATGTTACACAGCTACAGTGAATAAAAACACATTGTTGGAGCAAAGAACAGCTTGTGGATTCTACTTTGCCTTTACGTGAATGCCACAGGGGTCATACAAATGTGACATCTGCTGAATGTTGGATGAATGTTATATTTCAATTATACTTTTGCACTCACCATCATCTTTATCTGACACATTCAAGGACAGGAAGCAAGCGCCCACCCGTGCGTCCTCCAGCAATGACGCAGAAAAGGCATCCTGACTGAACACAGGGGGGTTGTCGTTCACATCCAACACATTGAAGTACACCCTGACACCGGATAGCTGGGAATCCCCCTGCTGCACCACCACAGTGAGTATGTAGAGACTTTGTGCTTCGAAATCCAGGCTGCGGGATAATAGGAACTCCCCTGAGAAGAGGCTGAGGAGGAACAGGTTCTCTCCGTCATCCTCCTGCACTGAGTATGTGATAGGCGTGAGACTCTCAAACACCGCTTCCACCTTTCCCACAACTGTTCCTGTCAACACATGCACAAATCACTGGGTGATCTAGTGACTGTATAATGAAAAGAAAACATATATGGCAACACTATTGTTAAAAACAGAAGGACCTAAACTATCCTAAATATTAGGAATGAGGATAGCATATAAAATCACAAGTTAAATACTGATATTTAAAAAGATATCATGTAATATTCTAATTAAATTAAGATTATGCCCTGATTTACATGGGGAAAGGGCTCGCTGCACAGATGACTAACCTGGTACTGTGTCTTCTTTCACTTCAAATGAATAAACAGTTTTGGAGAAAGCCATCTGTGTTCGCCATCTGTTATGGGAGTGTAAGCCGTCTGTGCCATGCTTGGGCACAGCATCAATAGATGTATAATACCAGGAGGGAAGCGTATGCTGCCCTGAGACGATATCTGCAAACTGTTTCTCACTGCTGCTCACATTTACTGGGTTTCCAGATGAAAGTTCATGAGAGGATGCAGTATTAAACACCTGAGGAAGCATGGAAACGAGAAAAAAATGACTCCTGGTTTCTTGTTAAAGTGAAATATGCAGAAATAGACAACTTTTGAAGCATTTAAATGAGGGGTTCTCACACTTTTTTGGGGTCAGGGAGCCCTTAAAGGGGAGAAATTTTCCAAGGACCCCGTCTTAATCGTAACACCATTTAAGCATAATGCTTACTGCCATTTTTACTCTTAGATGCCATTGGAACTATTTGTATTCTAAAACTTTTCAACGTAAATACTTCAGTCCTGTTTGATAGTGATAAACAGAAACATATTTCAGTTTGAATCCTGTTGATATGAGATGATCTATTATTAGTCCCACAGCCAAAAGAGGGGGATTTTATTCAAATTTCATTTGGACTCAACTTTTTCTAGCCTATATTTGTAGTAATTGATCTTAAAAACTTTCAGAAAATGAACAGTAAGACTGGCATAGTCCTAATCCAGATATTTCAATTTACCAGTCTAAAGCTGACCGTCAGTAAGTGCTTCAACTTATAAATAATGAACTTATTGCTGTATGTCACAATCATATCAGAGTTTCTAACATGGGTGGGAGTAACAGACACAATATGCTTTGTTATATTGCTGCAAATGGTCCCCATCTGTAGATACACACTTTTTAATGACACAGCACAATTTTAGCAAATTATTTCGCAGACCCCCTGACAGAGTGCCACGGATCCCTGGGGGTCCCCGGACCCCACTATGAGAATCTCTGATTTAAAGACAGATTCTACACATTTAAATGCATTATAAACTTATGAAGTTGATCAATTCAAACACTAAGTGATGTTTAAACATAATCAGTTTTCACTCACTACTACAACATATGAGCTAACAGGCCAACTTACCAGAAAATGAAACAATAAAATTGTACATGTTCTCCAGTGTCTAGTAGAGTCCATCATAAAGTTTACTTCCTAAGTGCCTCTTACTTGCAAAAAATAAAATGAGAAAATAAGAAAAACAAAACAGACATGGCATTAAAAAGTGTAGTCCTGGAAACTGCACAGCATTACCTCCCCACAAGACCAACAAATGGAAAACTATAAAAGCTGTATCCATAGTGATTACTCAATCTGCTCAGTTTGTAATCCTGACTGACACGCCCCTTTGACATCACTCTATGCAAATCCTGCAAGCGGAGAAAAAAAAGCTCTTTGGGGCTCCGAAATGCAGCAGATTGAAAGTTTGTTGCTGTTATACCGTTTTCCAAAGAAAACATGCCTTGCAATCTTTAAATTAATTAGTCCACGTCTTTGCTTTCCTTATAAAAGGAACTGAGTAACAGGCCACTATACACTATGTTTTGCTGAATCTGTCTGTTTTATATTCTCGATGTAGAGATGAAATGGACTCTTTGAACGGTTGCCTCCAGTAAGGTAGCCTAGAGGGAGCCTTTCTTGCTGCATGTCAGACGGGGAATTCATTCACCAGGCATTCATTCAATGGGTGAAAGGAGAGAAAACAAAAGAAAACTGCTGCTCTGAATCACAGGTTTCAATAGAGAGCTGACATGACACTGTGGCACAGAGTGTTACAGCTGAATATGAATTAACAGATTGTTAGTGTACCAACAATCTTACACTTTCTTGGCGCAATTAATTAATTAGAGTATAAAACAGTCTCTCTTTGATATTCAGAATTAATTTACTGCCTCTTATGGGATTACATTTATGGTTTACTGAATTATTGGTACACAAAGGAACAGGACCACCATCATCACCGCTTCTTTGCTCATTCTGTTGTAATCCTAATGTTAACTACACGCAGGAACACCGAGGATCAAAGCCTGTTTCTGTGTGAGAGCCGCTGAAAGGAGAGCTCACTGTGGCCTCATTCATATTTGCAAACACTTTTGAGAGGACAGTTCTTTGTGTGGCAAAGGTCAAAGCTGCTGAGAAAGGTCTGATAAATGGACATGTGAACCCCCTTTAAGTGACTGCGAGGCCACCGTGACTGTGAGACCGTCTCCGATTACACGCAGAGGGAACTCGATCCCGGCAAAGGATCACAAAAGGTCCCAGCCTGGACTCACTGGGGAGGCGCACATACAGGCCACAGAAAGAACTTTGCTCTGGACACTTTGGTGAGACTAGAATAGATGCCTAGCACTTAAAGGGACTGTTTGTAACTTTCAGAAATGCTTCTTAACAGCGACACCTGTGGCCGTGAAATCAACGAAAGTCAGCGTCGGGCACACGCTTGCTCGCTCTAAATAGACCTGAACGAGCATCGTTCAAAACAGTGAGGCGACACACGTCAGCTAAAACCACAATATCACTCTATATTTCAGCTGCTTGGCAGTAATGTTAGCTGACCAGACGAAGGTCTCTCCATGAATCAATGCTGATCCTAGTGTTGGCTTTTCCTGCCTCAGCCTCCGGCGCTGAAGCAGGAAGAGTAACGTTATCGTTTCCGACTGCGCCCGCAGGGAGACACTGGCACCCAGTCAGAGACAATAACGTTTCCCGTTGCGGAGCCCCGTCACTTCACAAGACACGGGAAACCTCTGTTGGTCCGGAGGAGCTGCAGCATTTATTTCTGCACAAACGTCCACTGTACATTCATAGATATTCTCAGCGCTACTAACTCTTCTGCAGTCTGTAGTGTGCGCGCATGAACGTGAGGTGGAGCGAGAACGCGCGCGGTGTGTGAGTGAAGGCAAGCAAGCAGAGGATCAGAGGAGCGGTCTAAACAGTGTAGCCACACGCGAGTGCGCATGGGAAACCGACCCGGTAGATTTATACGTGTAACAAGTTACAAACAGTCCCTTTAAAGCAGCAGTGGGTAGAAATTGAGCAAACATTAATTATTTTTTTTAAAACACTTTTTAAAAAAAAGTAATTTTTGACAGGTAAACTGAAAAAAATCATGTGCCGCTGTGTCCTCCGGTGCTCCTAACGCCATCTACAAGATTTCATAGACCGGAGGAAAACAACCAATCAGAGCCGAGGTGGAGTCTGCCGTCCAGCTGCCGTCTATGAGCAGCTGTAAATCACTTGCGAAGTCGCTGATCAAATATGAATCAATATTCTGTTACTGTAATGTCTATTTCTCTCCTCGAATGTTTTCAGAAACATCTTGTAGTGTACTGTTTAGCTGTAAAATGAGAACGTTCGTGACCCGACAGCTATGTTGAGATCTATTGAGGAAATACCAAGCCCCGCCCACCAGTCAGAGCACAGCCAATAGGAACACTCTCTCTGAAATGACCTGTGATTGGCTAAAGTTTTAAAAACCTGAAAACAGAGTCATGAGGAGGAGCAGAAGTCTAGTTATCTCTCAGAACACTTGAATTACAATATGTTGAAAGGTTACTATGGATTTTTTGCCCAATGATGCCAAAGATATTCTACCTACTCAAGCTATAATTTCATCTTTTAGATGTGGTCATGCCAACAGCCGGGATTCATCTTCCTTCAGTCACAAAAAACCCTACTAATTCTTATTTATGACTGTCTACTTTATATATATATATATATATATACTTTTATAATATACTTTATATATCATGGCGTTTATTTACCGATCATGTCCATCCGTGTCCGTCACTTCTAATAAGTTTTAATCTCTTGGTTGAGACAAAACAGCACACAATGTCCTTTGATACACACAATATAACCTCATACTAAACAAAATAGAGCACAAAGCAAAAAAAAACCTGTTTGCTTCTCCTAATCAGCTGCACCTGTAGTAACTGGCATGTGGCCTACAGTATACCTGAGGCCAGCCTCTGCCTACACCATACACCCCCCTAGTGCTTAGAGGCACATTACACCTTCCAAAATGAAATGCATGGCTCCTACAGTGTGTTTGGTAAAACCCTAATATGTCAACATATTGTCTGATGAAAAATAACTAGTGAAGAACCTCATGTACAGTAAATTAGAATTTAACAAACAGCTGAGTTTCATTACCATTACCTATAGAAACAGGCACGTTTATTGGTCTACTTGAAGAGAAAAGATTGAAGTGATTCAGGTGAAGATGTAGTCCATTTCATGTTTTATTGCTCATTATATGTTGATTTAAAGTGGCATTAGGCAGTATATTTATGGCATGTCTGGACAAAAATTCCACAATAACCTTTCAGCATATTGTAATTCAACTTATTAGAAGTGACGGACACGGATGGACATGATTGGTAAATAAATGCCATGATATGAAATATATTATAAAAGTATATAAAGTAGACAGTCATAAATAGGAATTAGTAGAGTTTTTAGTGACTAAAGGAAGATGAATCCCAACTGTTGGTGTGACCACATCTAAAAGATGAAATTAAAGCTGCAGTAGGTAGAATATTTTTGGCATCATTGGGCAAAAATTCCATAACAACCTCTCAGCATATTGTAATTCAAGTGTACTGAGAGATAACTAGACTTCTGCTCCTCCTCATGGCTCTGTTTTCAGGCTTTAAAAAATCTAGCCCGTGACAGAAGACTTTTTTCAGATTACCTGTCTCATGCACTACGGTCAGGATAGTGACTGTTTTATAAAAATAACTTTTTTTTAATCATGTTTGCTCCATTTCTACCCACTGCTGCTTTAAGTGTTGGGCGTCTATTCTAGTCTCATCAAAGTGTCCAGAGAAAAGTTCTTTCTGTGGCCAGTGTGTGCGCCTCCCCAGTGAGTCCAGGCTGGCATCATATTTGCTCCAGTTATACCCACTGCTGATTTACGGGTTATTCTCTTTAGTAAACTAACCTTAAATTCTGTTGAGTTCTTCTGGATGAATGATTTTAAGAAGTGTGAGTCTTTTAGAAAGGCAACTTTTTGTTTGGCTGCTTTCATTAGTTGAGCCTGGGACAAAAGACAAAGTTCTTTGTTTACAATGTATGAAAGTGTGTTCATGTCTGACAAATGTCTCACCACTGCACCAGCTTTTTAGTGTCCACCAGCTTTTAAGTCCATGTGGGCTGGGCACTATGTGCATGACACAATTACTAACTATGGTTGAAACTTTTAACTGCATATACAGTACTGTACTGATTACTTAATCGTGGCGCCACCTTCTGGATTTAGGCTCCTCAACCAGGGATTTCACTCACTGCTCAAGGCTATTTGAGAAAAAAAAAAGGGACAGCACTGTGGAAGCCTAGCACAAGATAGGATACATTGTACATATTCTTTATACCTTATACTATGAACTTTTGCACACTCTCAAAGCATTTAGAGCTCTTTCATTTTAAAAACAGATGTATTATTTTTATATATATATGTTGTAATTAGAGCTGTCAAAGTTGACGCGATAATAACGTGTTTAAGAAAATTTGTTTTAACGCCACTAATTTCTTTAACACATTAATACAACTTGTGATTTTGAGGTTGTAGCGGGCTCAGTTTTAAAGCTAGAGTGAAGATACTGGCATCATATAAAACTAGAAAAGGAGCTTAAATAATGCTCCAAACTTACAAACACTAAACGCCAGGAAAAACTGTCATGGCCATTTTCAAAGGGATCCCTTGACCTCTGACCTCAAGATATGTGAATGAAAATCGGTTCTATGGGTACCCACGAGTCTCCCCTTTACAGACATGCCCACTTTATGATAATCACATGCAGTTTGGGGCAAATCATAGTCAAGTCAGTCAGTTTCTGGACAATATTTGCCATTGTTTTGTGTTGTTAATTGATTTCCAAAAATAAATACATAAATACATTTGCACACTACCATGTTGATAAGAGTATTAATTACTAGCAAATCTCCTTTTAAGGTACATTTTGAACAGATACAGAAATTAGTGATTAATCACGATTAACTATGGACAATCATGCAATTAAACGCAATTAGGTGATTTAATCAATTGATTGCACATTTTCTATTCTATATTTTTGTTTCACACTTTTGCAGTCCTTGCTTTTTATGATAATTTTCTCTTACTATGTTTATTGTTATGCACCAAGACACCAGGGCAAATTCTTATGTGAAAAACTACTTGGCAATAAATCAGAATCTGACAAACACACACTTACTTCCAGATAAATGCAATAATTCATTATCTTTTTTCCTACTCACAGACATTAAGCTGTTTTTGGGGCTAATAAACTATGCAAAAGCTCATCATTGTAGTAAGACATGTTTAATTGTGTATATATTGTTTGCCTTTTCTGCTGGTCAAACATTTCTCTATATTGTTTATTGAGAGGCAGCTTCACTCCAGAGAACGCATCAGAATCTGAGTAAAATGGAGTTGACACCATTAGTCCTTATTTCTAGTTTAGAATCGTTGGTTCCCACTATACTGTTGAAGTATAATTTGACAGCAGAAGTGAGAACAAAGAGCTGTTGTGTTATCTTGCACTTATTCACTTGTGCAGCCACCAGCTTTACTTTTTAAATAGAAAACCTCAAACCCAGTGTTTGAATTATTGATGTGTGTACTTGATAGACATGTTGGGTCTTTGATAACTGACTGGTAGCCTTGTGAGATGTGGAGATAACTGAAATAAAAAGGAAGAAAAAACAAACTTCTTAAAAAAAACGACTTTTATTGAAGACATTCTTGAATGTCAGCTGGATTTGATATTAGAGTGGTATTCAAAGAACAATAAAAAGACATTGGGACATCACATAAAAAAATATTTTTCAAAATAAAGAAAAATACACTACCAACTCAGAAATCTCATTTTTGAGTCGTAACACCTAAAGACTAGTTACTTTCAGACTGATTTTTTTTTCCCGCCTAACTTGTTACATAATATGGCAGGGGATAAAGAACTACCACTAGAAAATCTCAAACTTAAGATATGTAGTGTTAACTTTACAAAAAAAGGAGAATAACACTGTACATCTTAAAAACATTAAATATACACATGTTCTTGTTCAATCTGACTTATGTTTCAAGATGGTGAATTGAGTATATCAGGGTTATATGGCATAAACAAAACTTCAGGTCCCATCCGTAAGCAATTTACTCATCATCCTCGTCGTCGTCGTCATCATCATCCTCCTCTTCTTCGTCTTCGTCTTCATCATCTTCTGCTGGAGCAGCGGCTGCGACTTCCACTGTGCCCTTCGTGCGGTAAGCAACGATGTCCTGTGGAGAGCCCAACAAATGTGATTTTAGCACAACAGAGAAACCTTCTGTTATACATGCTTCAAAGTAAAAGAAATCTTAAAAAAAAAAAAAACAGCAAAATGTTTTTTTTAAATTTCACAAAAACAAGTCCTCTTGTGTATTTACCTTGTCATACTTCTCCTTCAACTTGGCAGCCTTCCTCTCATAGGGCTGCTTGTTCTCTGCAGATGAGCTGTTCCACATCTCTCCCAACTTCTTTGCAGTGTCCCCGATGGTGAGTCCAGGGTGCTCACTTTTCACCTTGGGGCGAAAGTCTGCACAGAACAGGAAGAATGCAGACCTGTGGGGGGGAAAATGTATCGGATAAGTTAAGATATGATAATCCACTTGTCACTTACTGTTGGGAGAAAAAATAAACTTGTGTGGAGCAAGTTGATTTTGGTACATACGGTGGTCTTTTGGGGGCATTGGGGTCCTTGAATCGTTTCCTCTTCTGGCCCTTGGGGGGATCGTAATTCTGCATGTCCCTCTCGTAACGCACCTTGTCTTGTTTGGCCATATCTTCAAACTTGCCCTTCTCTTTCTGTGACATCGTCTGTGGGAAGACAAGGAAAATATTGGATTCAGAGGGAAAAAAAAAAAAAACACCAAAAAAAAAAAAAAAAAAAAGATTATTGAGAGTAATTTATGTTACCTTCCACCTCTCTGAGCATTTCTTGGAGAACTCTGCAAAGTTGACAGAGGCGTCGGGGTGTTTCTTCTTGTGTTCCTCACGGCATGTTTGCACAAAGTAGGCGTATGAGGACATTTTGCCCTTGGGCTTTCGAGGATCCTTTCCCATCTTGGACCGCTAAAAAGAGAGAAAAAAAATAATACATGTTTTTGTGATAAATGCATCCAATATACTCCTGCAGCAGCAGCAGCTGCAAAATCTAAATATCTCCCCAGTCAGTTGTCTGCCTCTTGCTTTGTCAGGTCCATCTATTGTTTAAATGGTGTGGTGGGAGGAGGGGATGACTAATAATCCATTGTATGTATGTAGAGGCCAACATGATGCTTCCTTTAATATCTAACTACACATTAGTTTACTGGTATCGCTGCTTTACATCCAGCATGCATTCACTGTGATTTAGTGCAGAGTTGGTGAAAAAGGCGCAGTGCGCTAAAAATATATGATCTAGTATCCAGCCTCCCATTAAAACCTCATTTAGATGAAGACATTAGCATTAGCCTCCACCGCCCCCTTTGATTGTTCGTTAGCTGTTAGCCGCTCTCGCTTTGTGTCCTGCTGCTGTTAGCTCTTTGAGCTAAGCTAGCTGCTTTTAGCGTGACACACACAGAGAGCTCATTTCATGAAGACGATTATTAAAATGGCTGATTTGATTGCGAACAATGGCTAGCGGGCTGCTACGACACACCAACCCGCCTCTTTAACAGGCCTCACGTCTAACCTCCTTGTTCTGTCGGGATAATAATGCAGTTAATTGGATTTAAAGTCTCTATAAAAAGTGTCGGTGATGATTACAGAGGAGAGATGCTCCGCCTGCCTCAGCACCAGCCAGCTATTAACCTACGTTCACCTTCTAGCTAGCGGTAGCTCCAGTGATAGCAACATGGCCAACATGACCAGCCACCATTAACGAGGCTAGCATAACGGGCTAATGAGCTAGCTCGTCATACATTATAGTGGACCTTATAATAACCCGAGCAGTAGTAATTCACTTGCTCAATGGGAGGTTATGCATTGCACATTATTATTTATGGCCGAAGTTAAAGTCAGTGTTTGGTAACTACGCAGCTAAGTTAGCAGGACTGTTTGCAGGATAGTGTGTTAGCATCGCATCCAGCTCAGTCATGCATCTCCAGATGAAGGTTACACCGCTGCTGCTGGAGCTCTGCAGACCTCACACGGTCTCCTTCCTACCAGGTATTCCTCTGCACTAGTCTCTGTGTTAGTAAGTGAACATGTATGATGCTTACCCCAGCTACAGCGTTGTATGAAGCCAGCTCTACGTCGGTAGTACGTCTATAACAATGGGTCGGTGGGAGGAGAAGCACCGTCAGTGCGTGGTGCTGCTTGTTCGGCTGTGAGGAGGAGGATGCCTCTGCGTCTGTCCTGTGTCGAGCTCCGGCTGGCGGACATTGGCTGCCGTTAAACTCCTTGGAGGATCTTATTGGACAGTGGGTGTCTCAATCCTGCTGCTCGGTGCTGTTGGTTGTCCACAAGCAGCGGCGGTGGCGCTAAGTTTGAATGTGAAACAGCCAACGCCTTTATTCTAGTGAGGACAAAGATTCATGCGAGTAGAGTCACGCTGGGCTGCTAGACAAGAGGAGACTTGTGAGGTGGAACAGTTACCAGAAGGCCTGAGAGGACTAGTGCTGCTACAATGTGCAATTACTACATTATATAGGCTTAAATACATGGAGATTAAGAGGCTGTTATCAACAAACATTTGGGAGTTATCATAGAAAGCAAATGATTATGGGATAGAATAGAATAGAATAGAATAGAAAGCTTTATTGTCATTGTATTAAATACAACGAGATTCACAGTTGCCACTTCTGGTCAGTGCTTTAAAACAAATACTTGACAAGACTGAACGAGGCAAATAAAACATATAACAGGTAAAACAGTTGTAACACAGTTGTAAAGCAATATAAAACAGGTAAAGTAGATGTAATAAATACATATAAACAGAAGTGTTACACTAGAGTATAAAATATAAAAATAGATGTAATGTAAACAGAGGTAATTGCAGTTGTAAAATAGGTACAGTAGATGTAATAAATAAAATGTAAACAAGTTGCACTTGAGGTGTAAATTGCAGCAAGGATATATTGCACAGAGAGAGGTATTCACATTCAGTGTATTAATATTGTACAGATTTATTGTTTGTTCAGTGTCCGTATGGCCCAGGGAAAGAAACTGTTTGTGAGTCACAAACACATACAGAGAGTGGTAAGTAAAATGGGAAACAGTTTGTCTGTAATTAAGAGATGTGCAAAATATCTGACACAACAAACAATTAAACAAGTAATTCAAGCTTTGGTTTTATCTCATCTGGATTAATGCTCAGCAGTTTGGTCCAATACTTCATTAGGTAATATAAGAAAACTGCAACTGGTCCAGAATAAGGCGGCACGTGTTGCTCTGTCTTGTGTTTGTGGAGAACAAATGTTCTTAAAATGCATAAATGTCTCTCTTGGTTTGAAGTGAGAAATAGATTGCTGTATTCATTGATGGTTTTCATTAAGGATGTTATAACAATAAAAGACTCCATTTATTTTGTTACCAAAAACTATCCTTTAGTACAGATACACACAATTATTCCACAAGGCATGCTGCTGCAGGTTGTTTTACTTTACCAAGATCCAAAACCAAATCAGGTCAAAATATAGCAACATACAGAGCAATGCAAGAATGGAATTCACTCCCAAATCATATTACACAACAAAATGATATATATGGTTTAAAAAAAAAAAAAACACAAAAAGAGCATTACTTAAGAAGAAACTTTAGTAATTAATAAGTATTCTTGGGTGTGTAAGGGTATTATGGGCATTCCATGTTAAATGATGATATTTATCTGTTACATCATGATAGATTCAGTCTATTTTCTTTGTGTTTTTGTTATTTAAACTGTGTCAGTTGTTATTGTTTTATTTACAGTTGACGTGCATTATGATGTGTTATGTTGAGTGTATGATGAGTAGTGTGAATGTGTGTTTTTGTATTGTCACCATGTAAACTACACTCACCGGCCACTTTATTAGGTACACCTTGCTAGTACCAGGTGGTCTTCTGCTGCTGTAGCCCATCTGCTTCAAGGTTGGACGTGTTGTGCATTCAGAGATGGTATTCTGCATACCTTGGTAGTAACGAGTGGTTATTTGAGTTACTGTTGCCTTTCTATCATCTCCAACCACTCTGCCCATTCTCCTCTGACCTCTGACATCAACAAGGCATTTCCATCCACACAACTGCCGCTCACTGGATATGTTCTCTTGTTCGGACCATTCTCTGTAAACCCTAGAGATGGTTGTGCGTGAAAATCCCAGTAGATCAGCAGTTTTTGAAATACTCAGACCAGCCCGTCTGGCACCCACAACCATGCCACGTTCAAAGTCACTTAAATCCCCTTTCTTCCCCATTCTGTGTGCTCGGTTTGAACTTCAGCAAGTCGTCTAGATGAATAAATGCATTGAGTTGCTGCCATGTGATTGGCTGATTAGCTATTTGTGTTAACAAGCAATTGAACAGGTGTGCCTAATAAAGTGGCCGGTGAGTGTATGTGGACCCCAGGAAGAATAGCTGCTGCTATGCAAAAGCTAATGGGGATCTTAATAAACAAACAAACAAACAAACTACCTGAACAAAGTACATAACACTAATTTCGAGTGTTCTATTATTAAGGCCCATATATGGCAGGGTATTATATTGCTGGATTATCAACATGTAAGCAGCCTTTTAATGCTGGAGCTGGTTAAGGTGGAGCTCATTTTATTTTATTTTAGGTTTTATTTATTTCGATAGGTTAAAATCTGATTCGTGGATTAAGATTATTTGAGAGCTGTCTTTGAGTATAGGAGTGAATTTTTAAAATAAGACATGGAATGATCTGGGGGATTTCCTTCTCTGAATTGTATCTTGTATCTGTGTAAATAAGAAGATATTAATATCGTTAATTGCAAAAAGATGAGTTTCCTGAAATAAAGGAGCGGATAGAGTATAAGAATTTGAACTAGGCCTATAGGCTATACGATCTGTCATCCCATAACCGTGGTTTGCAACCATTTTCCTCTTAGGGGACCCCTTTTCTATCATTTAGTAAACTAACAACCCCTGACTAAGTGACATATTTCATATTCAATACATAACAATAACAGTACAGAACAACTGTACAATAAACCCAAATAGTGAATGCAATAACTACAGGAAGTTTGTGTAAAACAAACAATTTGGATGTATTTTGAGCAGATTATTTCCTGTGAATATAATATCAGAGATGAGTTTTCATGTTGTTTTTAGGGACTTTTAATACAAATCTCTGTATTGTGTATTTAAGAGTAATTTTCAACAATCATACATACTTAATAGGCCTCTTTTTTTTGACAAATTCAGTGTTTTCTCCTCCCTGACACTTGGCCATTGTTCTATTAGCCCCTTTGTTGTTTTAACTGCATACTTTTCTAATGCAGGACGAGGCTGTTTATAGAGAAGGAAGTGCTCTGTGACTATAGCTTGTGTTCAGGTCTTCACCGTGCCCTTATCCTGTGATATTTTGAAGTTTATATTTTAAATAATAAATTTAATAAAATAAAAACAACAATTTCATTTATTTTTTCTCACAGAATTGAAAGAAATAGTGAGATATAGGCCAACTGTATATTTAAAAAAAACGCTGTCTTACATCCCTTAAAATCAAGAAGGCCTCGTGACCCCCCATGAAGCTCTGGTGACCCCTAGTCGGGGTCAGGACCCCCAGGTTGGGATACAGTGGCCTATAAGGTAATTATATGTTTTCTATATAAAATGTAATCCGTAGTAACCAGAAACTGTAACTGTCAGTAAATGTACAGTATTTCTCTTGGAAATGTTGAGGGTTGAAGATTACAGCATTGAATGAAATTACTTGATTAATAGTTACTTTCCGCCACTGTCAGTAACAGACATAAATAAGGCCTATCTGGCAATGTTGCATTTTTAATGCAACATCTCCCCTGCTGAGCAGCTCACAGTGGCCATTCAGATGTTGTAGGTCTCCATAACCACAGCACCTAGAAACACCTTGCTGGGATCAGCTGTCTCTGCACAGATACAAACATTACCTGAGAACCAAACTTATACACACAGGCTCGAATTTAGGATCCACAGTTGTCAATTACACTTTTCAGCAAGCCATCCATGAAGTGAACTGTCGCCTGGAAATGGAAATGGGAAGGTTTTCATTACACCGAAAACAACTATAGCACGAGATACCCAAACAGTGGTCACCAATGGCAACCAAAGGTAATATTAAACAAAGGATGTGTAGCATAAAGATTGAAACTTGAATGTATTTGAGTTGCAAAAACTTGTTATATTTGATTTAGCAGGCATCTTATTATTTTTATTATATTAGGTATTATTTTCGACTGTTGCAAAGTCAAGTTCTATTATTATTACTCCTGTAGTTACACTTTAAAGCAGCATTGTAGCCTAATTATTATTGTAGAAGTGTCACATTTAATTTCCCTTTCATGCTCCCTCCGTGGGGTGATTTTGGTTCATACCTGCTGTTGTGAGTGTAAGCAAGGGCATTATTTTCACTGGGATGGGGAGTGGATGACAGACTACAACAGTGAGGGTCACCCTCACTTTTTAGTCTCAGGTCGACTTTCTTACTAAAGTCTCTCTGAACATTGTTCTCTTACTGGAAATAAACTATAACTGAACATCAGCCAAAAATAAGATAGTCAAGCACAGTTCTTTTTCACAGTTTGTAGTAAACATGCAAATAAAGCAATTATCTATCAGAAACTTTCAGGTATCCATTAAAGGTAGAGTGTGCCGGATTGGCCGGCATCTAGTGGTGTGGTTGCAGATTGAATTGAGTACCCCTCTGCTCGGTCCTCCCTTTATGAGACTTCGGTAACGTGAGCCGCCGAGTGAAAAACTGTGTTAACGCTGTTCGCCTCCCTCAGAGCCCATCCTTACCATAATAACACTACTTTAAGAGCAACTGAAGTCAGATGGCGGCTGGCGGTAACACAGTTTTGCAGTCTGTGGCTCACATTACTGGGAGAGCCAGTGTTTGGTTTGTCCGTTCTGGGCTACTGTAGAAACATGGTGGACTCGAAGAGGAACCGCTCCTTATGTAGATATGAAGGGCTCATTCTAAGCTAACAGAAATACAAGGATTCGTAGTTTCAGGTGATCATACACTAATGAAAACATAGTTGTGAATATTATATTCCATTTCTGCAATTCTAGATATGATTTGGGTCACAATACAGAGGTTTAGCACGTCTAGCTTTTGCATATTTTTTTATTTGCTCAATTAATTTAAATCTTTGTTTGTTTTTTTCTTCATTGTGCACCCTGCTCATTGCCTGTAGCCTGGAGTGACTGTTGTACACTACATATGAATAACTCAGGGTTGCAATCTAATAGTATTTTTGTTTGTAGAGGGCCAACAGTGGTGGGATCCGTATGAAACATCTAACAGAAGACAATTTGTCTACCAGCCAAGCTCAGCTGCAGAGATTCTGCTGTAAGTTCTATTTACAGTCTTCTGGCAAAGTTCTGAATACCGCATTTGTGTATTTGTTTCTGTGTGTGTGTGTAATTGTATGTCTATGTTGATGCTTATGCAGGTGCCCAACGTCAACTTCATTTATAGACTCTCATTCACAGTCAGGACCTTTTGGTTCAACTGTGTACAACAAGGATTTTTGCTGGAAGCCGGCCTGTAAAGCTGAACGTATTCGCACGGGAACCGCCTCGGGACAGAGGAGAAACAACCCGCATCCCAGCCAGGTTGGTATTTAGGCTGTGTTAGCTTCAATTTTACATTTATAGTTGAATGCCATGCTTGACCTCTCGCAGTGTATCGTAACCTTTAAATCAAGTTATTTTTCCCAAGTCTTTCATGATGTGGAGGCTGCCCAGGGACGCCGCACGAAGCTCTGAGTATGTCGGCTTCCAGTGTCCCCCGTCTGAGGAGGAGATCTGTAAGGCCTTGACAGCACAGTACAGCTCCGTCTACAGATGTGACTACATGGGTACGCCTCAAGGTAGGACAAGTCTGTTGGTTCAGTCTTGTGTATATGAATGCACGTCAGAACAGCTGAACTGCTGACATTCAGGCACTCAGGCGTGTCCAAATCAAACAATCAGAATATTTCTCCCTGAAGCTTATTTTCCTTTTGTTGTGGAACTTATTTGACAGGACATGATCATAATAATAATGCAGAAAGAAGACTTGCACCTCTGCGCAGGAGGCGTGAAATGCCGCTTTCTACTGATACAGAGATGACGGACAATTATCGCCAGCCAAAGCAAAAGCCTGAACTGCTGGGCGACTGCTCTCACTACAGCTGCACAGATCCTAACGTGGCCTGTCGTGGTATAGGTACCGTATGCTACAAAAAAACTATGTGAACACAGTAAAGAGTGCTTGCAATTCACCGAGCCTAATGCTTCCTGTCAATTGATTATCCTCTGTGTGTTGCAGTTCCAACTGTTGTGCAAAGGCACACTCAGCAGAAAAGATCCGATTTGACAAACTACAACAGGTTTTGTGGAAAGAGAGTCACTAATGTCGCACGTGTGATGAAGTCCCTGCTGCCCCAGGAGCTGCAGCAGTTACACAGATTTTTACCCGAGGAGGGTGAGCATCAACTTCTGCCTTTGAATGCTTAATCATTTCAAGGCCCAGACACACCGACCTGACATCAAATAACTAGCGGCAATGAAGGCTGACTGTTGCGTCGTCTTAGTCTCGGCCGACAAGTTGCATTTGAACACACTGCAAAGACTACAGCCGACGGCCAGTTTGCACGTACGTTCTGCGCCTGCATGAGAGGAAATAACTCTCCACACCAGCAGGTGGTGGCAGTCTGTATTTGTCATTCAAAAAGGGAAACTCTGAAGACAGAGGACTGCCAATACACAAGCCGTCAGCGGCGCCAGTATGAGTTTTGAAGTGGGTGGTGGGGGGGCAACTTTGGATGATGTAATACTGTGTTTCCCACAGGATTTTGAGAGGCTGTGGTGCTCCCAGAAGAAATCTTTGAACATATTAAAGATAAAAAACATCAATCTGGAGCACTTTGAGAGCAAAATTATGAGGCTAGATCTATGACTATAAACAATTTAATCATAAATGTTATATGGTTATGAATGCTGATGGCAAAAAGTCACACAGCATGAGAATGCTAAACAAGACGGAATGCCGACATCGACACATCTCCCCCCTGCCTCGCTCTGAGGACAGTTCGTCCCGGTTGACAGTTGCGCCGGGAATCCCGTCCCTCCCCACAGGGAGAGAGGGCGCACTGCGCAGTGAGAACTCAACGGCAGCAGCGAGGTCTGGGCAAGGGGTGCTGTAAAACTCACGGTCGGGCCTTTCCAGGCAGAGTATTGTTGAAAAAAAAAAAGAAATAGCCTTGAAGCGTAAATAAAGGCTTCAGTTCAGGTTGCGGTTACGTGAGACACAGCTGAGACGGAGCCGTGCAGACAGCTGCTGCGCAGATTAAAATGAGAGACTATCTGCAGGGTAAAAAACACTTCTGACATCCTCCAGTCTTGGAGGATGTCAGAAGTGTTTGCTCGGGGTGGATGGGAATGATTGAAACCTTTTTTTTTACCGTGTTGCAATATAGGGGCATTTGCGGGGATGCAGTGATTCACAACCTTAAAAAGAAAGTGGGACAGGGCAGTAAAGTGGGGGGTCCAATGGCCCCATGGCCCCTTACTTCCGGCGCCCATGCAAGCCGTCGTTATGATACGTACATGAAACAAAGCAGCGTTTGCCAACCATTTTCACATCACTCTCACTCACCACTTAGCTTCATTCCAGATGGCCATGTCGTTGTGAAAATATTCGTGCATTGGAACGATCAGATGAGATGAAGATGAAAAATGACAAGAGCCTTCTGTGTTTGCCCTCTTGGCGTTACTCGTTGGCTGGCTTTCCTCACTTCCGTTTCTCTTCTCATGCACTGATTCTCTGAACAGCCAATCAGAGTGATTCAACATGCCGAATCAGCTGAAAAGCCTCCGACACAGGCTTTTCAGCGGGACACGCTGCAAAAACTGGGCCGACAGACGTTCACTGACGGCCCCAGACTGTGGTGTGTCTGGGCCTTTAAGGTTGCTATCAGAGTTTTGATTTTCACAGACCGATAATTCACGTTTTGTGTCTTTTGGCTTTGCAGAAAAGGAGGCTATAAAAACAGTTTTGAGCAAAGATGCTTATCCAAGCAACAGGGAGAACGTGAATAAACTCCCAGCAGTTGTGCTTCATCCCCGCTCGCCAGAGTGGATATCAAGCTGGCCGGGACCTCTCTGAACCTTATTGCTCATGTTCAGTTTGTTCATCTGTCTTTGTATTTTGTTTGTCATTTCTTTCCATAGTAGGGGGGAAAAAAACAGCAATAAATAATACAACATAATATAATATATTGTAAATTAAGTGTCTTGCAGGATTGATTTGCTGTGTCATTTTTTGTGTGGAAGTCGTGTGTCGTGATAATTAAACATCTCTCCCTGATGAAGAGATATTTGTCTGCCTTCATGTTTCATCGCCCCCATATTCTGCTATCTGACGTTATGCAGCCTGTTTGCAGCTTGATAACAAGACAGAACAAAAATGTGTTGCATTTATTTAATGGGTTCTATCTGCACAGAGCACCACAAGCACTTTTTGATTAGTCTGTTTTGCGTTGTGAAATACTGTTTTCCAAGTCTTTCCAAAAAGAATATTCATTATTTTTTGTTTAATTGTTGAATTAAACCTTCCCTTGGTAGTTGCAATGAAAATGTAAAAATGCGTCAACATTAATGAGGTGAATTAAACTGTGATTACCTGAAGATTGCTATAATAGCTGACTGATCAAAGTAAACAGTGCAATATATTGTACAAGATTTAACAAGGCTGTGTCTCTCTATGCAGCTTCTTGTCTTTAGTTTTGTCGTCTCAGTTGTCTCTTGGTTTCTTAGTTACCGTGGGGCCACCTGCTCTGCTCAGGTGTAACGTTAGAGTGAGTGTCAGGTAGGCTAATGTGAGATCTGTCTGATTAACATCTGTTTGGAGGTCTGTCTGAGGAAATGTGCTGCACTAAAGTCGTCATTTTTACATTACATCAACCTTTAAGATACACTATCTAACAAGGATGCCACTGGGGAAAAAGATCCGCTCTTCTTCAGCTTCAGGAAGGTTAGAAACCCGTCATGTGACCAGGTAATTTAGTTTTCTCCTTATAAATCACATCTTTGTTGAGTTTTGTTCCTATTTAATACCAACTTTATCTTCATTTTAAGAGTTTTATGTGGGATAATGGGACGATAAGTTGAGGCCTTGCCTTGTTTCTCTGTCATGTTCAGAAAATGTTTGCTGTTGTCATGGTGCTCGAGTTACCATCTGTGGCAGCACTGAGCAGTCACCATGTAATACAGGAAGTTACACTTACAATCACACTCCACAGATTACACATATTTCTCAATATTGTGTTGTTACTGGGGAAGTTTTTTTTATGGATACATAAATGTACTTAATACTTTAAGACAGTTTGAACCATTGGAATAATGAGTTATAACTCTTAAGTAACTTAAAACTCTAAAGATGTTTTCATTACTTGATAGCTTGAAGTTAATTTGAGATAGCTCTGATTTTATGTTTGTATTTTATTTATGCATCTTTATTTTAGTTTAATTTCTGTCATTTTATATTTGATTTGAGTGTGATCTTGCTCAACGTGATGCAGAAGAGTTTCTGATGAACGAGACATGTAAAGAGGCCTCGTTTGTTTTTATTTCTCAATTTAAAAAAAAAAAAATTAAATAGATTGATAAGAAGTTTCCATTTGCACTTTTTAATGTTTGTAACAATGTTGGCTACCCTTGGTCAAATAAAGATTAGGGCTGTCAATCAATTAAAATATTTAATCGCGATTAAGCGCATGATTGTCCATAGGTAATTGTGAATAATCACACATTTGTTATCTGTTAAAAACATATCTTAAAGGGAGATTTGTCAAGTATTTAATACTCTTATCAACATGGGAGTGGACAAATATGCTGCTTTATGCAAATATATGATTATATTTATATATTTATTATTGGAAATCATCTAACAACATAAAACAATGACAAATATTGTCCAGAAACCCTCACAGGTACTGCATTTAGCATAAAACAATATGCTCAAATCATAACATGGCAAACTGCAGCCCAACAGGCAACAACAGCTGTCAGTGTGTCAGTGTGCTGACTTGACTATGACTTGCCCCAAACTGCATGTGATTATCATGAAGTGGGCATGTCTGTAAAGGGGAGACTCGTGGGTACCCATAGAACCCATTTTCATACATATATCCTGAGGTCAGAGGTCAAGGGACCCCTTTGAAAATGGCCGTGCCCATTTTTCCAGCAAGCTCATATGTCATGGTTGGTACCAATGGATTCTTTAGGTTTTCTAGTTTCACATGATGCCAGTAGCCTCACTCTAGCTTTAAAGCTGAACCCCCTACAACCTAAAAATTGCAAGTTGCGTCAATGCGTTACAGAAATTAGTGGCGTTAAACCAAATTTGCGTTAGCGCGTTATTATCACGTCAACTTTGAAAGCCCTAATATAGATACAACAATGCCTCTCTGATACACCTTTAATGAGTGCCAAAGCAATATTTACCCATGATAACAATATAAGAACAGTGCATGCATTTAATGAAAACAACATCTCTCATCCTCCAGCATCCTCTCTGAACTGGGAAGCACAGGGCTGGGGGCGACGGGGCCAGGTTGCGGGGCTGAGAAAGTCAAGGATGACTTCTCAAGACAAAGGGGGGTCAGCGAGGACAGACAAGAGCAGCCTGAGTGGCTGGTTCGAGAGCTGCTGAGACAGAACAGGCGAAGACACTCTGTCACACTGGGAGATGAGGCTCAAATCATGACACGACAACAACACGGTATCGACCTGACTCGCAGGCTCTGCAGCCTCAAGGTACAGTTTTCACAACATCTATATAAAAGTAAATGTGTTCTAATTGAATATCTGTATCTGAAAAACGGTCCTAAATCTAAATTGTTTCAGTGCCAGTATAGATTTTCACCCTTTCCCAATGAGTCTACTTTCTTAAAGCTGCTGCTTATAGCCTCAAGGTGTCACTAGAGTGTTACATTGTTACAGACTCTTTCCCAGGTGCTTAAACTCAACTCCAGCTGAAGCACATCTCACTCACAAGGTGAGCAGCAGAATGAATGTGAGGTAATGCCAAAAGTGCCATTTTAAATCAAGTTGATGATCAATTTACTCGCAGCCTGACAGCGCATCGGGCAGGAAGATCTGTCCCAGAGCCAGGGATGGCCATGTTTCAGGCCAAAGTAAAACAAACATAGTTGCTGAGCCAACTACTTAAAAGGACCCCAGTAGATTCAAATTCAAGCTTTCAAGCTGACAGGAATGATAGACTGATGTAGGAACGGCTGGTGAAAATGCACCAGCTGAAGTTGCAGATGTCAGTCACACTCTCCCGCTTAATGTAATGAGCAATGTGCCGTGACAGATTAGACGGAGCGGGCTCAGGAGTTCAAAGTTATACAGTTCTAATGAAGGGATTTGGAAAGCAGTCGAGGTTACGTGAACACTTTCAGCACTTCCATCACTCTGACTGATAAAACAATTATCTCCGCAATTCAGGAGATACCGTGGGGAAGACTCGACTCTAGTTACATCCTTGAGGAATTAGGCTGTTTATCCCCGTTATTTATTAATGATAGATCAAAAGAGTGTCATGGATCAAGAACCCGTTGCTAGGAAACCGGGGCAAATTGAAGAGAGGCCATTAGCATAGAGAGCATGGCCTGTCATCCGGCCTTGTGCAAGCATCTCAGAGACATATCATAGTCGGTGATGGCTCGTGGTGGCCTTTACAGACAGTCATTAATACTCAGTCATGTGCGTTGATAATTACACAGTGTTAATATCTCCTCTCTAGCACTCAGACTTTATGAACTGCCTGTTGAGTGGACTGAAAAGAAAATTGGAAGGAGCATTTTATTCCAGTCATTACTGGTGTTATTGTGTGTTTTGCTCTTTTCTTAGAATATGCATAAACAACCTGCGTTATTAATTTGCTCATATCATAATATTATTTCTTTCCTCGTAGATTGATGAGACGGTATCACTCGACAACCTCCAGAAATTGAAACTAGCATTTGAGGTACTGTATAAACTGCATCATTTAAAAACAAAGTCTGGTTGTTCATTTCTGGAAGATTTGACTGTACTTTTTCCTTGTAATAGGAATTTGAAACGGGTGGCTTGAGATCCATTGATGCGAAGAATTTTGGACGTATAGTGAAGAAGTGTTTGCCTAAGACAGTAGGACACTGTGTGACATTTCTCTTTATGTCTTACTCTCTCTCTCAGATTCTCTCATCCCTGTATTCTCTGCGTTTCATGCCTTTGCAATTGCCTGATTAATTTACAATAAGTGTCATTGTTCTTTATCCTTTTGTTCTTTGAATTTCACAGAGCGATGTGCAGATTCAAGGGTTGTTTAAGAAGATTGATTATTCAGGCCAAGGAAGGATTTCATGGGTGAGATGAAGTTCATATTTGTTTCTTATGGAGCATGCAGAGTTTTCATTCAGGAGGATTGCCTTAGTTATGATGACACTTCTCATGCATGCTAACACCAGGGATTTGTAATAAAAAAAAGTTAGGCAACTATGAAATGTGACAGGGTTATTTTAGCAACCTGTAATTCAGTTGGGATTAGTGGAGCAAGTGTAACTGTAACTCACCTGAACATGATGATTCAGGCTAAATCAGCTCTTCTAATGCCAGGTTAACTGTACAATAACACATCGTACAAAGGTGATAGTTTCCCAAGTTATAGCCTATACATTGATATTGACTCTTGACACTTAACTTAATGATCTTGTCAGGTGTCTTCGGCTTGAGAATTGTTGATTTTAACAGGTTGTATGAATTGTAAAGCCAAATGTTGTCCTGGTTTGCGAATTTTAAACCAGTGATTAAAAGACATTTCCATATATTTGGTGTAACACTGGAGTTTTGGTTTGTTTTTTAATTGCTGAACCTAACACAAAGTCATGTGACACAGGGGGAGCTCTGCACACACATGCTGCAGGAGTACAAAGAGAAGCAGGAAACTAGGAGACGCAGTAAGCAGGTGGCTTTCTCACTGCCGGCCACCATGAAGGCGTCGTGTCATGGCATCCCCATCGTCAACATCCACCCCAGCCGTGATGGCACCATCGCAACAGTGCGAGAAGACGGGGTTGTTTGCTACTGGAGCCCCGAACTTAAACCACTGATGACCAAACACATGTTTGTATGTTTCAGCTTTTCTACATTTACCTGAACACTTCAAGGATAAGTCTGGTGTCATTCTGTATTGTTCTTATTGTCAACAAATCCAATGAAAAGACCAAAACTCATGTGTGAGTCCATCTTTCAGTACCCTGGCTGTGGCACTCAAGCCCCAAGCACATTAGTTCCTAATGAAGACACAACTCTTAAAAAATGGCCCAGTAATATGTAGTTTCATTAAAAACAAAAGCATCAGTCATTTCCGAAAACAGCTGGGCACAGTGCCCATGTTCATCGTAATGAAGGAACCCAGTGCTCATTAATGTGTTTTTAAAGGTGCTCTATACGATATCCAGAGCATTAATGTAGAAGCAAACAACTATTTGCTTTGTAAAGATATAAAGGGGTGATATCTACCTGAGCAGAGAATGAAGTCGCTCTCTCTCTTTGTGTGTTGTGATCCGAGCTTCTCCTTGCTTTGTTGACATAGCCGGGCCGGCCGTTCGTGCCTTTTAGTGCATGTTAGCGCATGTGAGCGTGCCCCACTGGCTAGCTCACGGCCGCCGCTCCGTACTGCTCTCATACGGCGGTTACAGCTGATAACGCTATCCCGACCGACGGTGGCGTCACGGAAGTGTAGTTAACTCCGGTAGCTCTGTCAGCATTGTTACTGCTGTTTCCACTGTTAGCACTCTTGGCTACGTGCCGCTGGCTCAGCCATCGCCATGTTTAGAGCCGTGCAGAGCAACACATTCTCATCCCAATATTCCATATAACGCAGCTTTGCCGCGCCCCTTGGCGTGACTTTGTTTTTGGCATCAAAACCACTATATTTACCCTTGGCATCCCTTTAACCACTATAGTAAAAAATCATAGGAAAGAAATACATGGTGCTTATATATACTAGGTGAAAATGACACTGAACGTGGGACACTAACGAACAGCCTATTGTAACGTGACGCACAGGACACGAACAGCTGTCTTCTGGATGAAAGCCTTGTGTTTGTTGGACCTATCCACCTCCCCTACCTCCCGCCTGCCGGTGTTTGTCTTTTCGCTCTTTAAACTATGTCACCACACTCCCACGCACACAAATGTGTTTACATTATAATTTATTAATTTCTTCATTTCTTACAGAACGAAGGATCTGCAAACAGGAAGTCAAAGTGGGCGAGCGACTTTACCATGATGACAGAGTTCAACAAGCTGATGATCGGCACAGGGTAATATGAGAAAAGGTTTAATAAAATGCCTTTCATTATTTATTGAGTGCATTGATTTCTCTCGCTGCAGGTTCCGCACTATCCTGGCTTTGTTTATTGTGTGTGTCTTCATTATCTCGCAGGGACAGAGAGATCCAACTTTATGAGCTTTCCTCTCTGGAGCCTTATTGCCAGATCAATGCACTAGACACAGTGCCTCTGACATTAGACTACGGGTGAGCAACAAAACAGCACGTTAACATATCTCCCAAATGTCACAATAAGTCACAATAACGGTTTGTGTTTTTTTTCCTCATCTAGCTACACTGGCCCAGATAAATGTTGTATTGTGTATGGAGACACAGACGTAGGTCCTTTTGTTAAAATCTAATCTCAAACAGAAATAATTAATTATATTCCTCTTGATTAAACCTGGCAGAGGTTTATCTTTGTGTTTGTGTTTCAGGGATGTGTGACTATCATTTTAATATCCTCTGTTGGAGACACCCTCAGGTAATTGTGCTTTTCTAAAGACGTACTACACACATTCAGTCTTATTTCAACTCTTCAACCAACCATCACACACACACACACTGTTATTCAGTATGATTTAAACAGGAACGAGAGGACGCCATAGCAAGGTATCATAAACACATTATAAAGGTATTACTAGTATATGTATACAGTGTCTGAAATGTTCAAGCATGTTTTCCAGCAATAATCTGCTAGCTCCTCAAAGTCAGTGATTAGAGTCTTTTGACCAAAGGAAACCCAGCTGATCCTGAGGGAGACATCAACTATTAACAGCCAATCAGATTTGTGTACTTCCCTCTCAGAGCATGTTCTCCACTGATCAAAAGGAATTTGTATAGTGAAAAACAGAAATGAGTATGTTTCCTATGAGTGAGAAACATTTGCAGCGGGTTTGATGATTCCTGTGTAAAATAACTCTCTGATGAGTAAAAGTGTCTGATAGCAGACCGATACAATAAAAGCCCTAATAACAATTCAGAATCAAAATGATGTAATCAGTAGGGTTGTCAATCGATTTAAGTATTTAATCGTGATTAATCGCATGATTGTCCAGAGTTAATCATGATTAATCGCAAATTAATCGCACATTTTTTTATCTGTTTAAAATGTACCTTAAAGGGAGATTTTCACATCTTATCAACATGAGAGTGGGCAAATATGCTTGTTTTATGCAAATGTATGTATAGATTTATTATTAGAAATCAATTAGCAACACAAAACAATGACAGATATTGTCCAGAAACCCTCACAGGTACTGCATTTAACATAAAAGAAATATGCTCAGATCATAACATGGCGAACTGCAGCCCAAAGGGCAACAACAGCTGTCAGTAAGTCAGTGTGCTTTGATTATCATAAAGTGGGCATGACTGTAAAGGGGAGACTTGTGGGTACCCAGAGAACCCATTTTCATTCACATATCTTGAGGTCAGAGGTCAAGGGACCCCTTTGAAAATGGCCATGACAGTTTCTCCTTGGCAAAATATAGCGTAAGTTTGGAGTGTTATTTAGCCTCTTACGTGACAAGCTATAGTATGACATGGTTGGTACCGATGGATTCCTTGCTGGATATCAGATTTGTAGCTGTGAAATTCATATTTATTTGGATTTCTTTCAAAAAAATTGAGCACCTGATTTTATCATTTCTGTAAAGGCTGTAAAAACCTTTGAGAATCTCTTTGTGTCATACAGTATACGTTATAGTTGTTCCAGTGAGTCAATACTTCGTTGTGTTGCACCAGTATCGGAGCCATCACCATTTAAAACTTTCTCTTTTGTATTTTCTCTTTTCTCAGTTAAACGTGGCAGTTTTCAATGTATTCTGGATGTATGTGAGATCGATTCATGGCGAGTCTTTCACAGCAGTGATTGGGCAATTATTTTGTTCTGCTTATAACAGAGAACTGAGTGTATCCACTCTGTGAACGACTGAAAAATATCGCCGGGTAGGAAGATGTGTTAGCACAGAAACTTCAAACATGTGGTGGGAAATTATACCTTTGCTTCCTACCGGTTCCCCGTCAATCAAATATATTGCACCTATATATTATGTATTGTGCATATGAGAGGCAGAAAATGGGACCTGTTTCTGACCTGATTGCGCATCTCTGTTTCTCTTTTTTATAGATTATGGAATAAATTACCAAAGATTGAAAATATGCCCAGCATACCGGTTGACAATGCAGTGCTTTCTCCGAATGTGACATTTATCAGATGGAAGGTTCATCACGACTGGGTAACACAGGTGAAGTTTGACATTTCCTTGTGTATATACGCTTTCCTCAAAAAGAAATTAATTTCAGTTCAATAAGAATACATTTGACTTGCATTATGAACAGATAACCCTGAAATAGACTGAGCGACTAACTCTTCTCTCTAACTTTAGGCAAAATATTTTCAAAGTTTTCAAGCTGTTGTCTCCTCATCAAATGACGAATATTCTTCCCTTGTTATAGGTAGGTAGATAGGTTTCTCTTTTTCTTTGGATTTTTTTTTTTGGCAAATGTTCAGCACCATCAGGATAATTACAAACAATCTAAAACTTTCATTATTGTGACTGTGATTTAAGATCAAAAATGACAAATGATGAAAATGATGATAAAAAGTATTAAGTCCTTTCACTCTACAGCGTGCAGCAATTAAACTCGGTGTTGAACATTAGGCAGCCTGGTTGGAGAGCTGTAAGGGATGACGCATGATGACTCATCCATCAAATTCACCAATCAATGCCAGCGTGCGTGTATGTGTGTGTGTGTGTGTGTGTGTGTGTGTGTGATCGGCCATGTCCTCTTGCCAGCTTGGTCATTTATTCTGAAAATGGCTTACCCTTGCTCCAGAAAGCATGTTTGATCGATGCTCACACACATGGCCTTGTAATAAAATGTTTTTTTTTTCCTTTCTTGAGGCTGCGTGCTGCCTTTAACAGACGCTGAGCAGCAGTTGAGTGAGATCAGAGAGGCCTGCTATGAAGGTAAGACCAAGAAGGTCCAACTGAGCTGGACTCCACAGCTCCGGGCATCGTGTGACCAGACGGTCTTTGCCGTCTACAAAGGTGTCAAGACCTTTGACCTTTGTCAGCAGCACAGCTTGCTGGTCACCGGAGGCATGGACAAACTCGTACGCATGTGGAACCCACATTTTTCTGGGTGAGGAGCAGGAAATCGGCGGGCTTTATTTAAGACAATTAACATTACATTAATAACCCACCTCCTCTTTGTTCTGTTTTTCCTTTTTAGGAAACCGATGGGTATTTTGAAAGGCCACTCTGCTCCCATCGTCTACCTCCGCATCGTCTCAGAGGACAGCCAGATCTTCTCTGTCTCCATAGACGGCACCGTGAAAGTAATTCATGACTCATTTGTTTATGCTTTGCTGATTTTGTATGTTTGCATTCATATTACGCCAAGTTACGGTCACGTGACCGGAGCACAGCCAATAGGAACGCTCTCTCAATGAAATCTCCCGTCACGGGCTAGATTTTCTAAATCCTGAAAACAGAGCCATGAGGAGGTGCAGAATTCTAGTTATCTCTCAGAACATTTGAATTACAATATGCTGAAAGGTTATTGTGGAATTTTTGCCCAATGATGCCAAAAATATACTGCTTACTGCCACTTTAAGTGAATACTTCTTCCATCGCTGTTCACCTGTTGCCATTTCAGATTTGGGATATCCAAGATCAGTGTTGCCTGTTTACAGCAGAGCCCAAAGCCAGTGGGATTCACGGTGACATATCTGCATGCTCGTATTCCTCTGCTATGAAATCTGTCTACATCGCAGCAGACTGTATGGCTGTGCTCTCCCTGAAGATAAGGTTGGCTGTCATGCCTTTGTGTTTTATTCATCAGAGAATCCAATGAAAATATTCCTCAACTGAACTAATTTTAAGGACGACGGTTTGTGAAATTCTAAAAAAATAAGATGGCTGAAGCTTTTGAAGATTTGCTTTTGAGGGATTAAACATCTTACCTTCACCCAGAAAGATACAGATTTTAAGATTTTTTCCTTCTTTCAGAGATGACTGCAGCATCTTAATATTCAGCTCCCTTTTATTCATTCTATTATCTTTTGCCTCTGCAAGGCCACGGCTCCACAGCCGTCTGACTGTTTCACATAATGAGACAGTAATGTGCTGCGGCTACAGCAAGGAGTTTCGTCAAGTTGTCAGCTGCACTGAGGGATCTGTGAGTAAATCAGAACTTTACAGCATCCTAGACACAGATGACCCAACTTCACATTTTCACCGAAAAAATCATCCTGTCTGTGTTAAACGTAATCATATTTATCCTTTATTTATTATCAACTGTACATTTAACGCAAAACGCTGCTTGTTTCAGGTGGTGAAAGTCTGGGATTTTGACACTGGGTGTCAGGTTTTTGAGTTTGGCCTGTCTGCCATCACGTGCATGACCTTTGATCCCAAAGGGAGGAGGTACCGTACATGGAGCAGGTCGTAAAATGTTTTACTTTTCATAAAAGATATTTAGCCGCTACTTTATCACACTACAGTATGCTGTTCTTGTGTTTGCAGACTTGTCACGGGTGGAAGAGATGGTTGTTTAAAGATCTGGAACTTCAACAACGGTCAGTGCCTAAAGACACTAAAGAAGGGTATGTATTATCATTACTTCCTCAAAACAAAAAGTTTGAAATACTTTATCATCCAGTAATTGTGAAAAATCACTTCCAATCTTTCCTGCAGAGGGTGAATGTCTGGAAGTGTGCGACTGCATCTTTCTGCAAGTTCACAGGAATTTGTGAGTAATGATGTGATATTTGGCAAGTGTTGTTGGCTCAGTATAAATTTTAATCCATGTTGAGCTTGTGCAATTTTACTTTTGAAGCTATGTGATGTCTGTCGGCCGGGACCGGAAGATTGACATTTACCCAGTGAGTACAAAAGACATGAGTTCTAGGTATTATTTGTCAGTTGTGTTTCAGAAATCCCAGTCCAATTATTTCTCCAATCCCTCCATCCCTCCATCGGATTGAATCCCATTTGCATTTGTTTACATTGTCATTACCAGCTGAATTCCATTCTGAAACAGCAAAAAGAACGACTGATAGTTCATGCCGCATATAGCCCTGTTTTGATTTTCATTATAATGAACATTTTTTGCTGCATGACAGATGACATTTTTTGTGATTGTCTGGTTAATGAGAATTTTAATGTGCTAATATGATGTTCTACCAGCTATTTTTCTGATCCAAACATAACAAAATGTGTTAATATTGAGATGTAAAATGACCGGTTTGCTGACTGTACATCTGTACTTTGTCAGGACATACCTGAGGACCTTCATCACGTCCAGAGGCCGCAGCCTTCGTGGCAGGATGATCTGGTGATTAATGAACAGAAAATTGTCTTGACAATAACTTTGAGAAAAAGATGTTCAGGCAGACAAGATAATAAGCAGTTCATTGGGCTCCGACTGAAAGTTAGTATTCCCCCATGACATTCATTTCAGGCAGACTCAATGACAGCGGTAGAAACATTGGATGAATCCAATCGTTGTTCTTCCATTGCTAAAAAGCACAGCTATCTGTGTTGGAAGTGGCAAAAGGACAAATTGGCTGTTTTTGCTGTGAACCGAATGCATGATCAGAAACACATCAGGCAAGTGCACAATGTGTGCTAGCTAATCATCATGGCATCATTTTGTTGCTACAGTGTATTTTTATTTCTAAAAATATTTTCAGTAGGGCTGTCAATCGATTAAATTATTTATTCGCAAAGTCATCACACATTTTTTATCTGTTCAAAATGTACCTTAAAGGGAGATTTTTCAAGTATTTTATCAACATGCGAGTGCAAAAATGTGCTTTCTTTATGCAAATGTATGTATATATTTATTATTGGAAATCAATTTAGAACACAAAAAAAGGCAAATATTGTCCGGAAACCCTCACAGGTACTGCATTTAGTATAGTAATATATTCAAATCATAACATGGCAACAGCTGTCAGTGTGTCAGTGTGCTGACTTGACTATGACTTGCCCCAAACTGCATGTGATTATCATAAAGTGGGCATGTCTGTAAAGGGGAGACTCGTGGGTACCATAGAACACATTTTCATTCACATATCTTGAGGTCAGAAGTCAAGGGACCCCTTTGAAAATGGCCATGCCAGTTTTTCCTCACCAAAATTTAGCATAAATTTGGAGCCTTATGTAGCCTCCTTCCTGAGCTAGTATGACATGGTTGATACCAATGGATTCCTGAGGTATTCTAGTTTCATATGATGCCAGTATCTTCACTCTAGCTTTAAAACTGAGCCCACTACAACCTCCGAAAGATCTACTACATTAAAGCAAAGCAGCAGTGGGTAGAATTGGAGCAAATATGATTTAAAAAAAATATTATTCTTAAAGTTATTTTTATAAAACGGTCACTATATCCTGACAGTAGTGCATGAGACAGGTAATCTGAAAAAAAAATCATGTTCCTCTGTGTCTTCGGCATCTGCAAGATTTCACAGACCGGAGGAAAACAACCAATCAGAGCCGAGCTGGAGCCTTGCCGTCTCTGAGCAGCTGTCAGTCACTCGCCAACTCCAATCAAACGGTTAAACTAGGCAGCGCTGATCAAATATGAATCAATATTCTGTTACTGTAATGCCTATTTCTCTCTTCAAATGTTTTCAGAATCATCTTGTAGTGTACGGTTTAGCTGTAAAATGAGGGAGTTTGTCACCCAGCAGCCATGTTGAGATCAGTTGAGGAAATACCAAGCACCGCCCAACGACCAGAGCACAGCACAATAGGAACGCTCTTTTTGAAATTACCTGTGATTGGCCAAAGGACAGCCTTGGTTACAAGGAATCAGATTAAGGTTTTACATACAAAACATAAAATATGATGCACTGTATATATTTAGGATTACATAAAATAGTTGAATTAGCTCCACATTCACTGCACTATATCATTATAATGCTGTTTGCAGGCTAACTTATCACTGTGCATTATATAGTAGAGGTGCTTGGCCAGTTCTGTCAGCTCTGCATCAGTCACTGGTGCACCTTCAGGGCTGTGGAGATAAAGCTTCCCTGCTGGTTGTTTGTTCATATAACACACACACGGAGGACACTGTAGTCTTTGGTCCTATAAGAGTCGTTTTTGCTGACTGGCTGGAAAGCTCAGAGAGAGGTGGGTAACAAAGCCTCTCTGATCTCTGCCCTACTGTGCAGCATCGCCTGCAGAATTTTATTTTAAACTCAGGCAGCAAGTTACCCCATCCCCCCTGTCTCGCTTTCATTCTCCCTCTTTGCTTGTTCCATTTTCCCCCGAATTTCTATTACATATTTTGAAAGTTTTTAGTTTCTTGCCGTCTTCCTGTACGCATATATACTGACTTATATAGTGTAATATATAATATTGAGTCTTTCTCCCAAACACATCATTGGTGATGTCCTCATATCACATAGCTTTTCTTTGTGTCTAGAAGTCCCAGTGCAGCCAGGCTTTGACCTGTCAGCACCTGTCGTTTATGACAGACTCCAGACTGCTCCAGAGTCTGAACTCTCACTGAAGTGTGAGGATGCTTTTATCACTGACTCACTTCAGAGCACATGTGGTGTGCAACAAATGCCCTATGCACTCTCCCACTACAGTGTCTTATAGGGTTACTACCTCAGTATTACATCCCATAGTTTTATTCTTGCACATAAAATGATATCAAGATTAGTTCCAGAGCACAAGTTTAGGCTCGTGAATGGTTATTGTGTATTCATCTACCTCAAGACAAATCACCATAAGAAATGCAGATGATTCGATCCTCTAAAAAGGTCACAGTTTTGTAATCCAAGGCACGTCAGATAGCTGCTAACACCATTGGTATTCTTTAGGGATTCTGTTTCTCATCATTGAGGATTTATTATTTGGTGGATTGTGAAAGAAACAACTCATTTAATCTGAATACCCAATCTTTAGACTACGATATTTCCTAGAAACAGGCAAATGACTACTGCTATATCAATAAGCAAGAGTCTACAGCAATCCTATAGCCGCTCTGTGAGGTTGTACCAAGTCACAGTGGTGTTTTGAGCTAAATGCTAACATCAGCATGCTAACATTGTGATGTTTCGCTGCTATAATGTTTAATATACTCACCATCTGTTAGCTAACTTTTGCTAATTACCACTAAACTCATAGTATTTTCACAATGGGAGTGTCATATACGTTTTGTGTCATTGGTTTTGCAGTTATTGAGTGTGACAGGAATGAGTCCCAAAACCCGGAACTGAGTTAGCATTTTAGCACTTCCGGTTCACTCGTCTGGAAGTCAATGGGCTTTTGTATGGGTTTTTGGTTAGATGAAATAACGTCTGTGGTTAAGAGATTTTAACGTTTTGTTCTATGATATAAAATACGTCAGTAAATATCCCACTGGCTAAATGAGACTACTAAATGCCATCACGCCGACTCGTCTGTCTTTACAGCCTCGTAGTGTATACACTCACGCTCATGCCACCGTGGCGTACTTCGTTGATAGCATAACGTTAGCTTTTTACTTCTGGCAATTGCATTCACACTTCAAAAATCATAGAAGTGGTGTTTATTTGTGAAGATTATCTTGCTGAACAAAACGTGTAAGTTTGATAAATGTTTGTTTGCCACAGAGCTTATTTTCTGCAATAATCCAAAACCCAATGGAAAAATCCCGTTGGCTTTTTGTTGAGGGAACCAGGGCGATGTTAACTTCCTGGTTGGCCTACAAAAGTATGTCATCCCTGGAGCTCTCTATTTGGTCGCAACCAAAGTATGGGACAAATTAACATTTTGGCCTGAGGGTGGTGTTGGAAGAAAAGTCAAGGGATCACCAATAATCATTAGAATTTACTGTCCAAATTTCATTGCAATCGATCAAATAAGAATATTTCACAAATAAATTAATTTTCCAAAACATTTCTGCTATTCAAAACATGTAATAACCAGTGATTTTACCAGATAATGTATTGAAATCTCACTTCACCACCAACTACAATAATGAATGCAGCCTCATGCCCTCAAAGCTGTTTATTCAGCACCCCGATTAATATCACACAATATATTACAGTTCCTTTATGTGATTTTTAGCCGTATGAAGTGGTCAGGTTACCTCTGACAATAGGGCACAGGTCTTTCTCTACATGAGCTGTAGGAGGGAAAATTGATTCTCAGTAACACTGTGATCCATTATAGGAGGTGACGTTGAGTCCTCTTCCATCTCCTCCATTATGGCTGGTGGTTACACTCAACCCCAAAGAGGCCCATTAACAGAGCACAAGGAATGACATTACAGAGGCCAGGAAGAAAAGTGACCCCTTTGATTATCTACACAGCCTTCTCTGGAAATTGTTTTTTCATTAATGGCCTGCAGGAGGAAGATCAATGGGTTGTTCTATATATATTGGTCTCTTTCCCTTATCCACTGAGCCTCGGGTTCACTGTGAATTTTTCCATCCCTCCAGATGGTCAGTGTTGTGTTGCATCTCATTAATATTTTAAAACATGGCCCAGTTCAGCTAAATATTTCTCTTGGTCTTGAAATATAATTTACAGTAAGTCCACTAATCAGTGCCTATAAGTCAAACTTGCCATCTGCTTTTCCTGATTTGTGTACAGTTTCTTATTGGCAGCATCGCTCCAAGCTAAATAGGCCTATTCCTGTCGAGTTCAGTGAAAGAAAAGCAAGAAGCACATAAAGCACAAGATGAATCGCTTTGTATCGGCGTGAAGTACAGCGGCAGGAGTAATGTTTGACTTGTCTGCTCGCTCAAGGGTTGGACATCAAGTCTTTCGTTGAGCCAAAATGTGTGACACACTTGGCCAGAGGACTGTGAGAAAAAAGCAAAACTTCAGTGAAAACTCTGACATTCACGGCTTGAAACGAGTCAAAACCTTTTTCACCCACCGTTTCTCTCAGCTGCTGAATGGGACTCCTTCAGAGAGACATTTCTTTGAAGTTTTTGGTGGACAGACTGGTGACCTTTAACCTCACTTCACCTATAGCCTATTCTGTGAGGTGTGCACTCCTTGATCATTTCTAAATTGATATGGTTAAAGAAATAGTTTGACATTTTGGGAATTCACTTTCTTACAAGAGTTAAATGAGAAGTTTGATACCACTCTGTAAAATGTGTGATTGATATAAGCCACCAGCAGCAGCCAGTTAGCTTAGCTTAGCATAAAGACTGGAAGAAGGAGGAAACAGCTTGCCTGGCTCTGTCTGTATCATTTTTACACTTCCCTTTTTTGGCACAGACTAAAGAAACAAGATATCCCATGTTAATTAGTGAGCTTTAGAGGTGCTAGTAGTGCCTTCAGACAAACCAGGCTAGCTGTTTCCACTTGTTTCCAATCTTTGCTCTAAGATAAGTTTGAGATAAGATACGGTTTTTTTTCCAAAATGTTCCCAAGAACTATTTCTCTAAAAGGATATGTACCATTAGTACCATATCAGGCTTTATCTGTTAGAAAATACTATTTGGTTTTAAAACTTAGCTCTTTCCTTGCCAATGTAAGAGTTCATCTTTGAAGCTTTAAAGGGGAACTCCGCCCATTTTCAAATGTGCAAACAAAGACAGGAATCTATGGAAATAAAATGACTGCGGCTGAACTTTTGAACTTTTACCCTGCAGTTGTTTTAGAGAGACTCACATTTCTTTCACGTCTTTCCTCAGAAAAATGGCCATAAGGAGGACATCCTTTGTGTGGCGCAGTGTCCCCCATCTCTCCTCGCCACCAGCAGCTATGATGGAGAGATTATAGTGTGGAACGTGGTTTCTGGACGTATACAGTGTCGGTTTATCAGCCCTCTTCTAGCTGAACACCAAAATGTTGAAGGTGGTTTTAAAGCAAATGTTGAATCTATTCAATAAAAACTCTGATGTGATCAGAACATTGCATTTATTTGATGTTTTTTTCTGTTACAGGACTGAATACCAGTGTTCCAAGCATCATTTTCCTAAAGAACTCCAAGTTACAGCAGTTTTCTTCGGCGACAGCTCTGCTGTCGTCTGGAGCCACGGGTCAGTGTTATGAACAGTGCTAATTATAGCGCATGATTGCATTTTACAACCTTTCAGAATGTCTTTCAATACACTGTTAATTACTGTATATATTATCTCTCTTAAAGGTTGTATAAATCTCTGGAACGTGCTCGGTGGAGGAAAATTTGTGAGCAGCTTCAAAGCTGTAAGATATTTAACTCAACAACATTTCTTGGTTTCACTTGATATCAAGGCGTAGGACTCCAGGTTCACTTTTCTTTCTCTTACCTTCAAAATTGCTGATTATACAGGAAGATCATTTGTGTTGCACCGTTTCTTTGCTTGGTTCTAGTTTTTGAACAACTAGCAGGTACCTTCCTTGCAGCTACATAATGCAAAGCAGGGACCCTTAATACCGGGAGGTGGTTGAACATCGGGGCATAAAGCCGAAATAAAACGTGCCTATGAAAGCAGAAATTAGGTTTTGAGGCTATAACGCATAAAAATGTTAATATTTTTCATAAAAAATACTTAAAGGTAGGGTCAGTAATGCTGAGAAATTATCAAGAGTACAGTAGATTTTAAGAATGATCCAACTGAAAAACCCAGCCTAGTGTTGCCAACTCTTTTCCAATGAAAATAGCTAGCAGCACTATAGCTCAAAAAGTCCCTGAATCTAGTGAGTCTCCAAGTCGACAACACTGACAGTCCATCCCTTCAGGCCTCCCCCCAGAGCCACGCCCCCAAAATTATAATTATGAACGTAAACAACGAACATGGCTTTTGTTAGTACTCATTGCTGTCAAGATAGCAGCTTGTGGAAGACTCCGCTGGCGCCCCATGAGTGCACGGGCAGAGGGCGCACAGGTAGTGGGTCTATTTCCCACTTTGCCGTGATACCAGGTTGACCTGCCAGTCTGAGTGTTAGTGTCACGTTTTGCCTCACCGACCGGCGTGAATATTACACACATGTATAAAGGTGCAGTACCAGCAGGGGGCAACAAAACCACTCACTTAGGTTTAACCAACAAAAAACACTTAGTTAGGTTTAGGAAAAACATACTTAAAATAACTATGTAAACTAAGTACAATACGTACGGAAACAACGTAACATAAGTACGGAAAACACGCCACAAACGTTACTAAAAAAACATGTCACTAAAAAACACATCACAATCATCACTAACGTAGCTTACAAAACAAAACACCAGTCTCCTGGTTGAAAGTCCATCATCCACCTCCCCTCTCACCCGCCATAAGGAGTCTTCTTACTTTTTATTCTACGTCACTAGCTCTGAGCGTATTTACACAGATGCATTTACATTGCAGTCAGTGCAGACTGCATGGCGTGGAAATGACATTCATACGCCTTTATGTGGGACCGGGGTGGGCAGACAGGTAGGTAGACAGGCAGGCTGGTTGTTCATTTCATTCGGGCCAAATAAAATGAAAGGACAGGCTTATTACAGTCCTGCGACATCCACAGATACCGTATTTTTTCTTGTTTTTTGTCAGAGCATTTAATTTATTGATTGATGTCGGGATGTAATGAGAATTTCAACAAATGTAACAATAATTGTATTCAAATTGTATTTGAAAAAGACTACCAGCCCTACCTTTAAAACAACATCTTGCTTTGCCATCATACCCCATTTATGTTTTGTTACCTAGCAACAATGGCTCTTAACAATTTTAAGGTTTTTTTTTTTTTTATTATCCTGCACTTTTGTTTCTTCATGATTAGTTTCTACAATTTGTTGCCAGACACATTTGGTATGTTATTATATATCAGATTGTTTGGAGAGGACTATTATCTGGGGGAATGTACATCTGCAGAGAGGGTAACAGCCAGTCAGCCATCACCAAGTATAATGAATTGGGATGTCAGTGCTATAACTGAAAAGCAATCATAGACATTTATTCTTTTTTATTTCCATTTTGCAGTCTAGATTCCAACAAAAGATTACAAAACTGGCTAAAACGGACAAGGACACGTTGCTGTACGCTGCTGACCGAATTGGTTACATCTATGTCTACAACGTGGAGAGGTTTGCCCCTGAGCAAAAATCACCTCGAGGTTAGCTGCATTTTTTTCTTGCCATTGGCATTGATAAGACTTACAATGAAAATATGAAGAGAAACTGTCTATCAGAACATGCAAAATCACTGTTGTGTGAGTGTTCCTGTTTGATTTTTCACATTCATTCAGCTGAAAACTTCTGGCGTGCCCACACCAGCAGAATTACTGGGTATGTAAAACACACGTTTCATCATGGTCAGTCACAAATTCATCTTATCTTAATAAGTTTAAAATGATGTGCTGCGAAACAGCAATTCGACTTTGGGTTGTGTCCTTAACTTTTACCAAGTTGTATTACTTAAAAGTCCCCGCTGGTACAGTGGAACCAGTCATTCTCAACCTGACTGCCAGTTGGTGGCAGCAGGAGCAGCATGACTTCCTTCTGCTACATCAGACAAACAAAGTATAGAAGAAACTGTGTGTGGGAAGGTCTTAAACAGACGATCAGTATAGGTGAGATGCTGCCCGGGGTGCATCTGCCATCAGACGTACCAACAGAGTGGATGATTTAGAGCGTTCTGCCAGAAATGCCTTCTCTCATTTCATCTCGTGTCTCTTTATTCTGGTCCAGCCTGCAGATTGTTGACAATGATCAAGTGGTGCTTACCTCATCCACTGACTACACTGTGCGCCTTTGGAGTGCACATGGAGAATTCATAGGTGGGTGTCATTTTGCATCTGTCAGTCCCCTCTTTATTAATGTTCATGCAAACAACATTAATCACGGCGCAGTGATGTGATTTGTGGGCATGTTCGTTTCAGTGTGACGGTAGACATGCATGGCTGGATTAACCCACTAAGGACCTGGGGTAAAAATGAGCTTTTTGGGTCCTTATGGTGCCCCCTTCCTCCCACTCTGGGCTTTGTGTATGTGCCCTGTCGCCTTCAAGTACCCATCAAGTACAGCAATCTACATGGCGGCTTAATTATATTTTGCAGTTGACTCCCACGCTACAATACTACCTGGCTCCAGGTTTACAGTGTGTCAGTTACATTTTGGTAATGACACAAATTAATTTCGGAGTATGCATCATGTAAGCACAATATTACCTAAATAAATAAAGATATTAAAACTAGTTTTTGAATTGGGCCATTCAGTCAGGTAGTGATGCAGGATCTACCTAAAGGCTAATATACTGTACATTTAAAATAATTATCACTAACCAATTGACACACAGTCAATCTGGGGATTTCAGGAGCCAGAGAGTAATTTAGTTCCACCAGTCAAAATACAGGCCCAATTCAAAGCCACACCCTACACCCACTCCCTACCCACTTCCACTCCATATGTGCATTCGTGTGGAGGGTCCGTCATATTAAGTGCCATCCCAAACCAATTACCATTGAGTGGAAGTGGGTTATAAAACCCTCCAACAGCTAGCCTGCATCAATGCCGACTTAACCAGCTGCTCTTACCGACCACGTGCAGCGCCGTTTTGTGTTCGTCATGGAGCACGCTCCAATGTCAGTTCCATGCGACTACCGGTACAAACATTTACTTGTAAACTGCTCAAACTAAGAAAGACATTTAATTTATTCTACTTTATTGTCATACAGACATCATCAACTTAAAGTAAATAGATCGTATTTAGGATCTTATCTAGTCTAGAAAACCGTAAACATGTTCATTTGAT